>PVJA010047218.1:0-14718 GCA_004027025.1 Myocastor coypus
CTGGCTGGCTCAATGTGTCTGGGGTTTGGGGCTGGCATGGCATATGGTGCCCAGTGGTGAGGATTGAACCCCACTACCTGCACTTGCCTAAGCATGTGCTTAGACTGCTGAGCTATTTCACTGGCCTGTCCTTCCTTCCTTCCTTCCTTCCTTCCTTTCTTTCTTTCTTTCTTTCTTTCTTTCTTTCTTTCTTTCTTTCTTTCTTTCTTTCTTTCTTTTGCGGTACAGGGGATTTAACTCAGGACTCTGTGCTTGCCAGGCAGGCACTTATCTACTGAGCTATCTCCCCAGCCTGGGGAAATTCTTATTTTTTTACTAAATGGCGATGGCTTTAGAATCCATCTCCCTATTTGTTTTCCTTTACTCTTCCCCTTGATTTTTAGCTGTCATTAAACAAAAACAAAAACAAAATTAGTGTATTGTTTTTTAAGTCAGTTGTAAAAACTGCCAATAAATTTTAAGAACAATGTAAAATTTACCTTATCTGGTCTCTCAGACATTAAAAACTTCATGAGATTATATTGTGCTTATCATTTTGAAACCTGTTTATTTTCTCAGCAGATTATGTACTGTTTCATCAAGTATCTAAGCTCCGTGTTTTAGTGTCTATATGTATTGTATTACAATGTTGTACTTTAGTTTTTACATTTTTCATGGTTCCAGTTAAAAGTTTCAATCATTTTATTATTTCTTTTATAATAAACAGCTGTAATGTTTGTCTCTTCCTTGATTAGGTTTTTTTTTTGTTTGTTTTTTTTAATATTATGGCCAGCTCAGCCGGCCCTGCCTGGGGGTGGGGCTGGCGTAGCATGTGGTGTCAGGGTGTCAGGGATCGAACCATGGTCCCTGCGGTTGCCTATGCTTGTCTAAGGCACTTTAGACCACTGAGCTATCTCGCCGGCCCTGATCAGGTTTTTATTATTTTATCTTTGAATTTTGATAGAAAATCTACAGAAATTTTTATTTTCTTTACCTTTATTTATTAATTTTATTTTTAAAAAAATTTTTATTTTATTTATTATTTTTATTCTTGTTTCAGAACCTTTGTTTGTTTATTCACTTATTTTTATGGCTGGCTCAGCCTGCCCCGAGGTCAGGGCTGGCGCAGCATGTGGTACCGGGGATCGAACCACGGTCCTTGAAGCCGTCCAAGCTTCCCCAAGCAGGCACTTTAGACCACTGAGCCATCCCGCCGGGCCCTATTTATGAATTTTAAATTCATGATTTTGTTGTGTAATTTTGTGCCTTGCCCAATTATATTTTATCAATTATTATTTATTATTCTTCAGAATTTGTTTTTACAAAAATGCTTTACTGAGATTTTTGTTTTTTATTCTTGTCCTCTATTTTGGGTAAGCATAACATTTTGTCTGATTTTCTAATGTACAAGGAAATGTATCATCCTTTTATTGGTTCTACTTTACTGTGTACCTTATTTACATTATCTTCTAATACTTTCATAGGCTTAAAAATATTTGCCATTAAATTTTAATTTTATATTGAATTTAATGGATATAAATTGTTAGGTAGTGTTCTAACTTGAGTTTTCCTGATCCTTTTGATGCTGTTGAATACCTTACAATTGATTTGAAATGTTATTTTTATTACTATATATTTTCATATGTATTCGATATTTGGGCATTTTCTCCACTCTTGTGCTGGTCTATTTTTGTGTTACTATTTTTGCTGCTGTTTTGTTTGTCTCTAAATCTTACAAATTTGTAATGTTTGGATAGACTAGTACCTCTACATTACTCTTCTTTGAAAAAAAAATTATAGTTTTTTGTATTCATTTTTCTGGATATAGTTGAAAGTCAGCAACTCAGGTTCTAAAAAATGTTTTCAGATTTAGCTTGAAATGTGTTGTCTGTAATTACTTTCCAGATTCATGGTTATAGTTTTTCCTTTATTTGAATTTTAAGAATATTTAAAAAGCCTTATAATATTTTTCATGTGTCCTATTATTGTTCATTTTAAAGTATTATGCTTATTTTAATAGTTTATGCATAGGTTTGTGTATCTGTAGGTCTTATACATTATTCGGACATACTAAATTTTTGTTGTTCTTTGAAATGCAGATTTATCTGGGCATTCTGTATTTCATTTGTTAAATCCAGCACAAGCATGCGTGTACACACAGACACACACAACTATTTGTGATGGAATTATAAAAATATCCCCATAAGTAGAGATGATTTATGAATTTGCATTAACCCACCACATATCTCAAATAGCCATAAATTTGGGTGATTTAAAGTTTTTATTGCTTCTTTTAGTTTACTTTCTTGAATCTTCAAGGTAGGCATTTATATCATCTATTGCTATTACTAGGCAAATAGTAATAGTTTCATTCTTAATTTTTTTTCTAGTACTTCAGCTTTAGAAAGCCTAGTGTTACTGCATTGGCTGTAACTTTTTAATCATTTTAAAAATAATTTTGCCTTTTTATTGGCAATGCAAGAGATATTTTTGCCATATTTTTGACTTTTAAATGTGAATGTTTCTAGGGTTTGTTATTTAAAAGCTCATATTTTTATTCTCCTAATATTAGGTGTTGATGTCCTACCTTTATGAGTTTGAGCAGTCCATTTGATCTTGGTGATTTTAGATATCTCAATTATAAAATAAATTTATGCAAGAGTTCCTTTTGTAAAGTAAGGTAAATAGCATGTAAAACAAGCTTTTGAACTTTCACAGGCCAGAGAAGTTATGGATACTTTTTGTGTTTATTAAATTAATATTACTTATTCAGTCACTTGTGATGTCTTATTGCAGTGCCGTTTTGCTAATTCATGTTTTTAAAAAATATAGGATACTTATTAGTAGTAGATGATTTTCCTAAATAAGTTTTCTTTGCAGGTGAAAACTTACAGTTTTTGCTACAGTGACATAGTAGTTTCTGAGAAGTCTCTTACTATGAAAAGTCTTATAAAAACAGGAAAGAGCACCAGAGAGTTTTTGTAGACCTTGTAGTATAAGCACTTTTAGAGTTATAATCTAAAAATAATACATTGATCACAATTTTTTTATAAAAGACATCAAATGTTTCCTTGTTCACACATTAGCTCATACACTGAAAAGATTCTTAGTTTCTATCACCTTTGTTCTTGACTGTGCAGTTTTGCTTGCAGAACAATACCCAATTGCCATTAGTAAACAAAAGAATAAAAAAATTCTTGAATATACAAAACAATTCTATTTTTCAAGAACACCCAGGCATTAAAACAGTGTGGCTATGTGTTTCTGTTCAGTGCATGCAAGTTATTTTTCTTATGTGTATGTGTGTGCTGATGTGACATTAAATCCACATTATGCTATCTATAAAAACTCATCCAACTAAGAGTTTAGCTTATGTTTGCTAGGACAGGACTGGTAGTAAGTATTGTAAATATTTGCTGATTGCAAATGGCCAGATGGCCTATTTCAAATATTGAGATTGTTATTATTGGTCTAGTTTGTTATAGGTATTCACACCTGGCTCAGTAAATTATACAGATTGGGTAGTGGTCAAAAATAAAGTAGAAAATAAAATCTTATACTACAAAATCATACTACTTTTTAACTTCTGTTGTATTATTACAATATGTGAAAGTAGGAACTACAAGAGATTTGGCAAAGCCAAACTAAAGGTTTATAGAAAAGTGCCATAGTGTATTAACTAAGATGGCTTAGGCTTTTCCCCTTGGAAATTAATAGGCCAGGAATAGCTCAGTGGCACAGAACCTGCCTGGCAAAGGCTAGGTCATCAAGTTTGGTTCTACGTACAAAAACCAAAGGGATATATTTTGAAGTATAGAAAGCTGTAACCATATAAGTAAGTTGTACTTATTTTTAAATCTCATCCTATGGAGCTGTTAGTTCTTTTCCCATTCTTGAAATAGAACACTAGGATAGAAATATGTTGTTTTATTTTTTTACAGTTGTTTTTCAAGAGATTAAATCATTTATTGATTACACATGATAATGGATGTACACAGCTTCAATCTTTTTTGTCATTGTATCTGGTATCACTATTCAGTTTAGATATATAGGATGTGTCAGCAATCATTTTGATAACCAAGTAGCCAACTGTTTGCTTGGGTAACCTTTTCAGTGGTCAAATTCAGAGGTCACGACAATATCAGTTTAACTACACCAAGGTTTCTGAAGATAATGACTTCTTTAACCAAGCAATTGTAAAGAAAGTTTAATTGGAACCTAGCATCACCTTGAAGGAATTCTAACTTCACACTGTTGGCGATGTTAACCAAAATGGCTTCAGCCTAGACTAACTTTACACAGCACATTTTTTTAAAAAAGACACATTTATTCAGACTATTACGTTTAGTGATCAACAGCATGGGTGCCAAAAAAGGTCTACATTAAAACCCTTTGTTGGAATGCTTTACACTTTCCACAGGACAAAAACTAAAATAACCCATTATACAATTGTTTGCAGATACAATCCTCAAGTTTTTGCCCATACACATGAGTATTGTCTAAAACAAGTCTTCTTTGTAGCAGCTAGGCCCTTCCACCACTGTGCTTGGCTGAGTTCACAAATCTGTTGTAACCTATAGCTTCTCTGTCACTTCTCTGGCTCTCCTCTCCTAAGTTTTGTTTCCTGGAAGTGTTTAAAACCTCCCACTGCCGTAAGTACTGCTGCTGCTGGAGCCACCATAGCCACCTTGATTTTGTGGTTTGGTAAAATATTGGCCTTCACCACCATAGGGTGCAAAGCTTCTGCCTCCAAAGTTTCCTCCCTTCATGCATCCAAAATTTGAAGACCAATTGTTGTAATTGCCAAATTCATTATAGCTTCCACTTCCTCCATAATTGTTACCATCATTACCAAACCCATTGTAGCCATCTCCACTGCCAGTACATCCACCCACACCATGGCTATCACCAAAGCGACCTTGGCCACTGAAGTTTTCTCCACAACCAAAACTGTCATTGCCAGCAAAATAACCTCCACAACTACAACCAAAATTTCCAGAACTACTTCGACCTCTTTTGCCACATGAAGTACTAGCCATCTCCTGCTTCGACAGAGTTTTCCTCCTTTCACAGTTGTGGCCATTCACAGTGTGGTATTTTTTTTGTAGCTAAAAAAAAATTTTTTAAATTATAAAACAAAAAGTATAAACAGTATTCAGAAAGTTAAATATTAATTAAAATTAAAATTTCAAAACAATATTCCAAAATTCAAACCAAATCAAATCAAATCATGAGTACAACTTAGAGGCCAGAATGTTGTGTATCATATCTATGAATCTGTAATCAATTCAGAGTACTCACATAGTATTTGAATAGGTGAATATATACAAAGATAGTAACTGAGAGTTTCCATAGTTAGTAAAGAATTACAAAGAATACAACATGAAGAATATAATGGAAAGTATATGACCAGAATTTGTAACAGTTTGGAGATAGGATATCACACAAAGTTCTGGTATGTCATGGACACAGTGTTCATGATGTTTACTGGTGGCCAGGTGTCACTTGTGGGATTGAGCTACTGCTATTTCCTTGATATCTACCCTGTAGAACCACACAGAATCATGACCCATAGGGTGCAGGAAAATTCCATCCATAGAATATGCTGATGGACATATTCTGCTGCTGTATACAAAAGAATAGTTGAAAGACTGCTTTTGTATACCTCTTTTTTCTCCTGTGTTTAATTATTTGCCCTATTTGGTGTGTTCTTTCCATTCTCCTTCATGGAGTTTTGATTCCCTCTCTAGAATATCTTTTAGTAGTCTGTGTAAGGTTGACTTTGTCCTCATGAAATTCTTTAGATGTTCTTTGTCCTGGAAGTATTTCACTTCTCCATTGAACTTGAAAGAGTGTTTAGCAGTGTATATCAGTCTGGGCTCGCATTTGTTTTCTTGCAGGACTTGAAATACTTTGCTCCATGTTTTTCTTGAGTTGATGGTTTGTAAAGAGCAATCCATCATTATTCTAATGGATTTTTCCTTTAAATGTGATTGGTTTATTTTCTCTAGGGCAGTGGTTCTCAACCTGTGGGTTTCAACCCGGTGGGGGTCAAACAACCAAAACACAGGAGTCGCCTAAAGCCATCAGAAAATGTTATTTATTTGAAATTACAGTTTTGAAGTAGCCACCAAAATTATTTTTTGGTTTGGGGTCACCACAGCATGGGGAACTGTATTGCGGGGTCATGGCATTAGAAAGGTTGAGAACCACTGCTCTAGGGGCTTTTAGTATACTGCTCCTGTGCTGAATTTCTGGGATCTTGATTATTATATGTTTGGGTCTGGTTTTAATTAGGTTGATGTTATTTGCAGTTCCACGTGCTTCAGTTACCTGAATGTCAAACTGTTTCCCCATATTTGGGAAGTTTTTTGCTATTACTTTTGCCCATATTCTTTCTATATCATTTGTATTGACTCCTTTCTCATTGATGCCTGTTGTTCATCTTTGCAATTATTTTTTCTTGCATCCTAGTTGTTATTAGGAGACCTTTTCTTACCTCTTCACTAGCTGCAATGGTGTCTTTAAGGTCTGAAAGTCTATTTTCACTTTCATTGAAACAGTTTTGCCAGCTTGTGATTGAGGTTTTAAGTTCCTGTATAGCACTTTGAATCTGCTTCATACATTGTATTACTTCCCTATATTGCTCATTCAAGGATTCCATCATTTTTCTATTCTCCTCTTTTTTTTTTTTTTTGAGACAGGGTCTCGCTATGCAGTTGAGGCTGGCCTTGAGCTCACTTTTGTAGCCCAGACTGGTCTCGAACTCACGTCGATCCTCTTGCCTCAGCCTCCCAAGTTCTGGGATTACAGGTGTGCACCACCATGTCTGGCTCGTCTCCTCTTTTTCTTAATCAGTGTCTTTAAAGCACTTAGTACTTCTGTTATTATAGGTATTAACTTCAGAAATTATTTCTGATGTGATTTCTTCTATACGTTTCTACAGTTGTTTCTTTACTTTGGATGCTATTATATTAGAGATTTCAGGTGTTTGATTTATAATTTCTTCTATGGTATTGTCTCCTGTATTTGTTCTGGGTGGGATATGGGTCTGAGAGTGCATTTTGCTCCTTCTCTTTGTCATTTTCTATAGTTCTGTCTTCTGACCTTTGGTGTAGAGCTTTGGTAGGTGTCTTACCTTAGCACCAGATCTGAATCTACCAAGTTCAAACTTGTCTAGGTGGCTGTGGCTTGGGTTTGGCTCCTGAGCTCCACTTCTTCCTGCTGCAGCCTTTGGAGACGAACCTGCTATGCCACTCTAGCAAGATGTTCTGCTCCTGGATTAACTGGATGAGTTTTGTCTCTACTGTCTCTGTGGGGAGTTCTGCGACAGTTTTCCACACTGCTTGCTGGGCCTATTTGCTGGGTCAAATGAGTTTCCGGTGGGCCCAAGGATGTCTCACTCACTTGCCAGGCCTGGTTCCTGTACCTAATGACTTTCTGGTCGGCCCATGGAAGTTAAAATAGCTCCTTTACATTTAGTAATTATGCCTACATCTAAATGTTCATTTATGAATATACCAATATTTTCAAGGAATTTAATTTTCAATTGTAAAATAAAATACTGGTAACTGAGTCTTCTGGTTACTGGGTCAGATGAGTTTCCAGTGGACCCAGGGTGGTCTACATGACACACTGGGCCTGGTTGCTGGGTTGAATGAGTTTCGGGTAGGCCCAGGGATGTCTCCAGTGCTGTGTCTGGTTGCTGGGTTAAATCACAGTGCAGTATTTTTAATGACAATCTTGTCCACAGAATTATGGTCATCAAAGGTTGCAAAAGCAGAGCCCCTCTTTTTCCCACTGCCTCAGTTGGTCATAATTTCAGTCATTTCAATTTTACCACATTATTTAAAATAATCTTGTAGTTGATATTCTTCCATATTTTCTTTAATGCCACCAACAAAGATCTTCTTCGTTGTTAAGTGAGCACCTAGTCTTTGAGAATCTTCTCCTGGGACAGCTCTCTGGTTCCACAGCTCTTCCATCCACTTTGTGTGGCCTTGCATTCATGGCTGCAACCACCTCCTTCACAGTGGCATAAGTAACAAACCCAAAGCCCCTGGAAAGCTTAGTGTTTGGACCTGTCATTACCACGCAGTCTGTGAACATTGCTCATTGCTCAGAATGGCTCCTCAGACTCTTACCAGTTGTTTCAAAGCTTAGCCCTCCAATGAAGAGCTTCTGTAGCTGTTCCGGCTCCTTGGGAGACTCTGACTTAGACATGATGGCAGTTGGAAGAGAGACTGATGATGCTTCCTTCATGGTATCCACCAGCAGAAAGCAGAAGTATTTTATTTTAAAGTTGAAAATTAAATTCCTTGAAAATTTAGGTATATTCATAAATGAACATTTGGATGTAGGCATAATTACTGAATGTAAAGAAGCTATTTTAAGATTTCATCTTTAGTCTTTTGAAATCTAAATCAAAGGATGTAAGTATATTCTCACATGTGGGTGTTGTTTCGAGTATCTTGTTTTGTTCATCTATGGAAAAGGGACAAAATTAGTTTGTAATTGTTATAGATCTTACAAGGGAAACAGTGTAGAACATGACTGAGGTTTCTGACTTAAACTGAGTTGAAAGTGTCAGTGCCATTGAGAGATAGGGGAAAACTTGGAAGAATAGGAAGTTAGGTAGACTAACTTCACTGAATTGTTTTACACTGTTTGATGGGCTCATATTTTAAATTCTTATTTGTCTGGTGACATCAAAGATAATACAGCAAGAATAAGCCAACTTGCAGTAGTTTTTATTGCCTGTATTTGGGACAATTTAAGCATCAAAAGGAATATATACTACATCATTTAAAGAATCGTTTAGTTCATAGTAATAGTAAAAGGGGAAGAGGGATTTCTTTATTAAAGAATGCCATTTCAGGGCCCAGGGAGATAGCTCTGTGGCACAAGTGCCTGCCTGGCAAGTACAAGATTGTAAGTTCAAACCCTAGTCCTACAAAAAAAAAAAAAAAAAGCCATTTGCTGAAGATAGAAAGAGCATAGAAAGCAGTTTTGTAATTCCCAATGTACTAATCAATACAAGCACTAGTCATAAATGGATACTAAATCTGTTGAGTAAAAGCTTGTTGAGAAATAAATTCCTGAGACATAAAGTATCAAATCATATTTTATTTATAATTGGAAAGGAGAGACCTGGAAGTAACCAGAATGACCAGTTTTAGCCCTATGAATCGTGTGTCATTTTTACTTTTTTATGTGATGCAATAAGAAAAAGCCACTAATATAGTTTTTTTTGTTGTTGTTTGTTTGTTTGTTTGTTTGTTTTTGTCTTTTTGAGACAAGATCTTGTTATGCAGTTCAGGCTGACCTCGAACTCGCACTGATCCTCTCTCCTGCCTCAGCTTCCCAACTGCTGAGATTATAGGCGTGTGCCAGACACCATGCCCGGCTCTAATATTCTTGACCAAAAATATTTAATGTAGGTCATGAAAGAATAATCATATAAATCTAGGACACTGGTCTAGCCTCTAAGAAAATTAGTATCATGAAAAACTAGGGTGGTTGCAGTGGTGTAGTTTAAAGAATCATAACAACCAAATTAAGTACATGGTTCCTATATTTAATAAAAGCCAGGATTAAAAAGCTAGGATAAAAGACAATTTTTGAACATCTAGGGAAATCTAAGTATGAATTGTACATTAGATGAGTTTATGAGTTTCTTGTTTTTGTTTTGTTTTTTTGAGAGACAGAATCTTTTGTAGTTTAGCCAGGTCTTGAACTTACTATGTAATGCAGGCTGGCCTCCGACTCACAGTGATCTTTCTCAGTGTCCTGAGTACTGAGATTACAGGTATGCACTGCCACACCTGGCCTAGTCTTCCCTTTCCCTTTTTCCCTTTTCCTCTTTTTTCCTTTCCCCCTTTCCTTTTCCTTTTTCCTTTCCTCTCCTTAGAATTGAACTCAGAGCCTCAGGCTTGCCAGGTAGACTCTGAACTATATCCCTGTCAAGAATGTTATTTTTGAGGAGCATGTAAATGGTATTTTTTTTACACTGCTATATGCTTACCTTTGGGGGCTATTTTCATTGTGTCTGATAGATTCTGGTTTGTCAGATTATCATTTGATTGTAGAAACTTAATTTCTTTAATTTCATCTCTGACCTGCTGATTATTCAGGAAGGTTTTATTTAATTTCTGTGTTTGAATATTTTTTGTACTGTGTCTTGCCAGTGATTTCTAGTCTCACTGGACTGTAGTCTGACGATAATGCATGAAATAATTTCAGTTCTTTTATGTTTACTTAAGTATGCTTTATGGCAGTGGTTCTCAACCTTTCTAATGCCATGACTCAACAATACAGTTGCTCATGTTGCGGTGACCCCAAACCAAAAAATAATTTTGGTGGCTACTTCAAAACTGTAATTTTGCTACAGTTATGATTTCCGATGTCTTTAGAGGACCCCTGTGTTTTGGTCGTTTGACCCCCGCCGGGGTTGTGACCCACAGGCTGAGAACCCAGGCTTTGTGGTTTGTAGTCTATTTTGGAGAATATTCTATGTGCTGCTGAAGAATGTGTACTGTCATTGCTAGACTGAACACTAAAAATCAGTTAAGTCTGTGTGTTCAAAGATTTGGTTCAACTCTGATATTTGTTGATTTTATTTTCCCCCCTTGTTGATCTGTTCCTTTGTGACAGTTGTTATTGAGATCTCCCATTGCATTACATATGAGAACTCGTAATTTCTTGTTCATATGATTTTTCCTGTCTATTAGAGTTAGCTTTATGAAGTTGGGTATACCTGTAGTTGATGTGTATATATTTACAATTAATTCTTCCTGTTGAAGTAATTACCTTAATCAGTATGTGTGACCTTTATCTCTTTAGGTTAGCCTTGGCTTAAAGTTCATTTTGTCTGAAATTACAGTAGTAACTCCTTGTTTTTTTCTTGAGTTCCCATTTCATAAAATAGTTTTGATTTTTAATCTGTATCTTTTTAAATTAAATGTCTTTCTCTAATTCTCTATTTAATTTTGGTTTTTGTGAAACATTCTCACTGTATATTTCAAAATGGCCTTGAACTCACAGTGGTCCTCCTGCCTCGGCCTCTTAACTGCAGATGTATGCCACCACATGCAGCTAAATGTGTTTTTATATATTGCATATTGTTGAATTTTATGTCTTAGTCCCTTCTGCCAGTCTGTGTCTTTGATTAGGCGATTGAGACCATTTGCATTGTGAGATACTATTATTGAGCGTGTTGACTTTTCCCATAATTACATTATTTTCTTGTAATTTCCTCTGTGTGTGTGTGTGTGTGTGTGTTTCGCTTATCTACTTACCTTTTCAGGTGGACAGTTGCTAATTGTTGGCTTCACTGTCTCTTTTCTAGGATATTCTTTAATTTTTTTGTCACGTTGGTTTGGTGGCCATCAGTTTCTTGAGGTCGTGTTTGTCATCAAACTGCTGCATTTGCCCATTGTCTTTGGAGAAAATTTTGCTAACCAAATATAAGTCAGGGTTGGAGGATGTTATTTTTTAGGGCTTAAAACACTTCACTCCATGCGTATGACATGTAAGGAACATTTCCCAGGGCTAGGGATATACTTCAGTGGTAGAGCTCTTGTCTTGCATGCACAAGACCTTAGGTTCAGTCTCTAGCAGTACACAAACATACAAACATACATACATACATACATACATGCACAAACACACACACAGAGGATCATTTTCCATATCTTTACCATCCTTTAAGCATTCTCTTTATGTGTGTTTTCAAAATACCACATTTATATGTTTTAGGACATAAAAGGATTGTTAGGAAGAATTTTGAAGGAAAGTTGCATATATCTGTTCATGGTAAGACTGGATATATTATGTCTTAGATTGGGCTACTATAACAAAATATAGATGAAATTGCTTATGCTAATAATTGAGCTTTAAAGGGCCAGATAGTGTTTTTGAATCAGTAAGTATATATTATGTGTTCTTTTTTCAAATAGTTCTTTAAGGACCATGCTTAGGAACCATACAAAAATAGATCATGGGCTTAATTTGGCCCATAAGCCATTGTTTGCTGACTCCTGAAGTATTACATCAGTGGAGATATGTGAGGATAAAGTAATAGGATTTTATGAGATAAGCCTCTTTGATAAACATATTCTGATTTTCAATGAGCAAAAACATTATACAGCATGAATGACCCTGAAGTTTAAAGATGTTTAAACCAAGTCAACAGAAGCCTCTATTAGTTTGACTGCTGTGGCTTTCTTAGTAAAGATGATAGTCCATGGTCATTGCATCAAGAGAAACAATAGTAAGCTTTGATCTTTGATTCCCATGAAGTCAAATCAAAATAAGGCTCATTGTACTCTCTCAGGTATGAATGGGTAGAAAAGTTTATAATTCGATAGGTTTAGATTAGGAAGTTATTGGAGAACGTATGTTATTATTTTATTATTTATTGTATGTATTTAGTACAGGATCTACAGGGTGTCACTACACAGATTGGATTCAGTGATCTTCCTGTTTTCAGCCCCGCAAGCACTGGGATTGCATGCATGAATCACCATGCCCAGTCTAATCTTCTCAGCCCACCCTGGGGGCAGGGCCAGCATGGCATGTGGTGTCAGAATCAAACCCTGGGCCCTGCATTTTGCCTAAGCAGACACTTTAGTCCACTGAGATATCTGGCTGGCCTTGGAGTACTTATTTTAAATTATAAAAGGTCTATTAATGTTTAGGTTTCCAGGGAAGAGGTTTGCTAATGTAGATTTGGTTATTCCTTTAATAATCATCAGTTATAAAAAAGTGAAAACTCACTGCCTGTTCTAGTGAATGAAATCTAGGAATTTTTATGGTTGCCTTAGTTATATGCCTTAGATTAATATATAGAGTAAATGATTGCCCTCTTTAGAATAAGTCGTGAGCTCTAAGCAGTATACTTTAATCAGATTATGATTTGTTTTTGGAAATTTTATGTTTTCTCAATAAAAAAGTGCTGGGGAGACAGGTCGATAGAATAAGTGCTTGTCTGGCAAATGCAAGGACCTGAGTTCAATCTCCGGTTCCAAAATAAATAAATACATACATACATACATGCATACATACATACATACATACAGACTCAGTCTTAGAGCTTGCTTACTTAATCTTTCAAGCACGGCAAAAGGTTATCTATGTGTTCCATTAGAGTAGCACAGGAAAATTTAAGATCTGTGAAGCATATATTCCACCCCCCCACCCCCCACCCCCGTTCAACCCACTGGACAGGATCCCAGGAGTTCACTCGAAGAGGAGATAGAAACCTCTAGTCAATATACTTCATGGAGAAGATAGTAGTTTTGCTGATGTCATCATAGAAAGGGAATTTCAAAATGTGTTGGTACGAGACATAGATAGGTTGATCAAACAAAATTAGAATGTGAGAGTGAGGCCAAAGGAGTAACGGAATACATTTTGGTCAAATTTCAAAATGATTCTTTCACAAGGAAAAATGAGGGGTCAGTATTATAAAATAGGGAGAATAGACTGTAGCCTGGTTGATCATTAACCTAGTCCTGGTTTTATAGCCAGATGAATCCTTGTTGGTTTGAGGGGCAGTTAGGTTCCTTGACATTTTAGTTACTTAGGGTGCTTCCATTCCATCATAGTTCTGTTTGGAAGTCACTTGCAGATCGTCTCCTACATTTACCTCTTCTAGCTCATTCCCCTCGACACTGAGGACATCAAGGTGACAGTAAATAACATTTTAGGATCTGGGGGAATATTCACTTGTCAGCTTTCACAATGTCCAGTTCCAACCCTCTTCATCTACCCTGTAATGCCTAAAGCTACAGTTATTCCAGGAAAAGCAGAACCTTGCAGATTGCCACATAAGATCTCTCTTTTTTTTTTCATTGCTGAGACCTGAGCAAATATTTCTCAAGTATTTCCTCCAAAAGAGATTGGGGGACTTAACTTCCCTCTAACTACACATAAAGTACAGTAACTTTGATTACCTATAAAATTCAAGTTTGTTAGATCACTTACAGGTCTTTCCATTTTTCAACCAATTTCTTGCTTTTTTTTTTTTTTTTTTTTGGTATAAAAAGAACTGATATTGATTTGAGAGCCCTGGATTATGTGACCTTAACAGTATTCTCAATTCTATCGAAAGAGTCCTTTCTTTAAACAGGAAAATTGGGATCTAGAGGACTAATTTATGGTTTTGATATTTTATAATCACTAGATTTCTTTCTTGTAACTAGTTTGTCAGTTTTTTTTTTTTTTTCTTTTTTTCAGCAGATGTGATTGCTTTTTCTTTGTCTCTTAGAAGGGTCAGTCTGGCTCAGAATAGAAATTGTATTGGGTAGACAGATCTAGAGACAAGGAAATAAGGTAAATCGCTCTATTTTAGGAAAGATAGATTGGTGGAGAATGGTGGTCTTAGGTCCATAGCCATATACCTTAAATGTTAAATCTCTATTAAATGTTTTATACATATTTTAAATTTGACATATTCTTTGATCAGTACAGAAATTTGTCAGGTTTATTGGTATTTTTTTTAATAAGTCAGTGTTTGGTATTGTTGATCTTTTCTATTTTACTTTTTTATTTTATATATGCATGTATATATGTATGTATAATTCTGTTAAGTACTTATGTAATGGGCTGAGGGGATAGCTCAGTGGCATAAGTGCATGCCTGTTGAACACAAGGTCCCAAGTTTGATTCCTGGTAACACACACACACACACACACACACACACAAAAAAAAAAAAAAAAAAAAAAAAAAAAAAAAAAA
>PVJA010047219.1:0-14734 GCA_004027025.1 Myocastor coypus
TTTTTTTTTTTTTTTTTTTTTTTTTTTTTTTTTTTTTTTTTTTTTTTTTTTTTTTTTTTTTTTTTTTTTTTTTTTTTTTTTTTTTTTTTTTTTTTTTTAGCACGTAAGAATAAAATGTGGTGCAGTCTAGAGGAGTAAGTGATTTGAACTGTGAGACCCCCATATCTTCATCCAATGATCTTGGTGGAACCTCCAAATGATACAGGAAGGAAAAACTGATCTAAGGTGGATGACCTCCAATAAGGAATCTCTAAATGATATAGGGAAAACCGATCCCCAACTTGAAAAGTACCTGGGACGAGTTCATGTTCTCTAAAACAGAAGAATGAATTTTAGGAACTAACAGAGGTTATGAGCAGAATAGATTTATTGAGGGAAAGAAAGCTCCTATCTGAGAGAGGGACAAGAGGGGGGTCTTGAGTGGGTGCCCCTCCCTGGGATTTTCTTTTTCTAAACAATTTTTAGACAAATGTTTTGAAATGTAAATATAAAAGTTATCGATAATAAAATTTTGACAAATTTTTAAAAATGTTCTTCCTTTGACAATAGAACATATAGTTAGTCAATGATCACAACTCTTCTGAAGTATTTTTTTTTTCCTGTTTTATAGGGTCTACAGGTCTCACCAACAGATTGGAATCTTAGTGATTCTCATATTTTGAGTCTTTAAAGTGCTTAGATTATAGGTACGTACCACCATGCCCAGTCTCAGTCACTGGTTCAGCCTGCTCCAGGAGCAGGACTGACATGGCATGCCAGCAATTGAACCCTGGTCCCTGAACCTGCTTAAGCAGGCATTTTAGTCTGCTGAGCTATTTGGGTGGCCCTTCTTCTGAAGTATTAGTCAATGTAATTCAACACAGTTCTAGGGGCCTGGCGGGATGGCTCAGTGGTCTAAAGCACCTGCTTGGGAAAGCTTGGGTGGCTTCAGGGACCGCTGTTCGATCCCCAGCACCACATGCTGTGCCAGCCCTGCCTTCGGGGTGGGCTGAGCCAGCCATAAAAATGAGTGAATAAACAAATAAAGGTTCTGAAACAAGAAAAAAATTAATAAAATTAAAAAAAAAAAAAAAAACACAGTTCTAGCCAGAATTTCTATAGGAATTCTTGTGCAATTTACATTGATTTTTAAAATTATATAGGATACTAAAATATATTAGCATATATTATTGTAGACCTAACATAGTTAAGTGAGGTGATATGGGTCTGTAGGTAGAACTATAATGAGTGGAGCTATTAAGTGTGGAGAAATAGAAATCTGAGTCCTTAGAAGCAAGCTGCATGAGAGAATTAGTGTTAAATACCAGCAGGAAAGAATTAATCGACAATACATATCTTTGAAAGTAGGGGAAATAGCTATCTTTGTTGTACAGCATGTAGAAAAATTAATAATGCGTGAATCAAAGACTTTTGAGAGTAGAGCAAATCTTAAAGTTTTTATGCCAATCTAGGCGGTTTAGCTCTATGATTTCAGAATAGAGAGAAAATATCATATATTTTTATTCAGAGGCCATAAAGGTAAACAAGTAAATGTATTATTTCTGAAGGAAAATAATAATAAAAGTTTCTAATGATCAGAAGACAGCATTAAAATTAAACATCACATTCAGTAGCATTACAGATGTTGACACATCTTCTCCCTCTCTTTTTTTTTTCTTTTCATTTATGTATTTGGTATAGGGTCTCACTAAGGAGCTTAGACTCCTAGTCATTCTCCTGTTTTCAGCCTCCTCAGCACTGGGATTACAGGCTGGTGTGGCATGCAAGACTGGGGATTGAATCCTGGTTCTTGCACTTGCCAAAGCAGGCCCTTAGTTCGCTGCGCAATCTCTAACACATCTTCCCTTGACAGACCCAAGTCAATCCTTAACATTACCAATAGAGATATGAGTGGCAAAGAAAGAGAGTGCTACAAAAGGACAGTAATGTGGATTAAATATATAATACCGAGTTTATAATGCAAAGATCATCCATAGCTCTGTACTATGTAAACTTAAAAAACACAGAAAAACTTCATTAAATTCTCATGTGTTTTATAACAATACATTCTGTACGATAGGCATTTATAAACTTATTAGAAAGGCACATAAAGTGTTCAATGATGTGTCCCAGGAAAGAGGAAGATAATAAAATGAAATGAAATACATTAAAAATTGAAAGCTAATGAAAGATGAAAATTTTATGAATAAAACAACTGAATCATACAGACTAAATTATAACTGTCTATCATGGACTGAGTAATCAACACTGTGCTCTAGCTGTACAAAAGTAACACTAAACAGATTTTAAAATCAAGACATCCATGGAAACACTTGTGTTTCTGTCTTTTCGTGGAAATAATCATAACGCAGACTGGGGAGCATATGTTGCTTGGTGGTCGCAAAATCATGGTTTCTGAGAAGTATCTGTGATTTTAGGAAGGGCTGTACTCATGCTACAGAGTCACACTGTGCTCCCTTCCTTTTATTCTCTGGCCATGGAAGAATCTGTCTGAATTTCTGGCTCTATTTTAAAGTGTTAGGGCTGGCCGGATAGCTCACCCAACCAAAGTGCCTGCTTAGGCAGAGCTCAGCACCTGAGGTTCAATCCCCAGCATGCCGGGCCAGCTCTGCCCCCAAGGCGTGCAGGAGAAGGCAAATGAGACTGGGTGTGGGGCTGTGCACCTGTAATCCCAGTACTTTGGAGGCTGAAAACAGGAAAATCACTACGAGTACGATCTATATGTAGTGAGACGCTGTAGATCCCATCCTAAATACATTAAAAAGTAAAATAAGATAAAATAAAGTGTCTACTAGAATACTTTGTTAATACAGAGCAGTGAGTTTGAAAGGTCACAATAAATAATCATTTTGACACGAACCAGAATATATTCCACTCGATGTGTTTCTGTACATCAGAATCAAGCGAATTATTTTCCTTGACTATCCAAGCCTTTGAGCTAAACTTGTTAGCCATTTTCATAAATCTTTTATTTCAGAGTCCCCATGAATCTCTTGTTTGGATTTAAGTTTTTATTTAACTTTAGTGCATTTTTATCTACTCTAACATTATATATATGAATAGTTATTGTGACTATAACTTTTAAAATACTTTATTTTAGAATATAATAATTTTGTTTATTTGATACAATAGACTTCAAATGTAGTCAATAACCTTCAGCCCTTCTGGCTTTCATGTAGGTTAAGTTCTATAACTCTATATTCAGACACAACAATTCATACTGAATGTCATTAAGTTTTGTTATGTTTATCACTAGAGTATTTGCCTCAATTGAAACTCTTACCGAAAGCACAAAAATGTCTGGTTTTCATTGTCTTCTTTCCTGACCTGTATTTTCAACCAGTTATTGCTTTTTAATGTAAAATTGTCTGCCTATTCCCAGTAATTAAACAAAAACTATGTGCACCCCCCCACACACACACACACATGCACACCCCTTTCATATTCGGAATTCTTAATATACTGCACTTTCTTGCCATAATACCTTTTCGTTTTGAAATACTGTTCACTTGATTTATTGGAAGTCCTTGCAAGAGACCCAGGGATTATTACATAAATGGTATTTCATTAGTAGGTCAGCTCACTTTAGATTTTATGAAAGCCAGAAAATAAGCCTGTAGGCTTATAACTTCGGGAGCAATTTAACCAAAATTGTCTGTCTTATGCTCGAGATGAGCGGTGAGTCATAGAGGTGATAGAACTCTTAATCTTACTGAAGTAAACCATGTACTTTTATATTTAGAAATATATGAATTATTTGGGAAAAAAGAGAAAATATGTTAGGGGATAAAACAAAGAAACAAAGGCTTTCCCCCGTTTTTGGTGAAGGGAAAATTCAAAGTATATATTCAAATTACTTACAGACTGTATCTATAGGACACAAGGATTATATCTATCCTTATAAGGATCTATAATTCTTAGAAACAGGATTATAAATAAAATACATAGAGATGAACTTAATACAGATAGCCTAGCGAGATCACAGGACCATGGTACTGGCTCCAGAGATATAAGAACAATATTCTTCTTATGGGCCCCTGGGATTTGAAGGCCATTGGCTTTACTGTTATCCAAGGTCTGCAATAGAGGTTTTTAATATTTCAGTTTTCTAGTTGCACAGTGGAGTCTTTCTCTGTGTTATTCCCTAATTTTCCTTCACCTAAGCTACATTCCATTCTCCCTTACTGTTTTTTTTTTTTTAAGAACTTTTATTTTATTTTATTTTTATTGTTTTTCTTGTTTCAGAACTTTTGTTTGTTTGTTTATTTATTTTTATGGCCGGCTCAGCCTGACCTGAGGGCAGGGTTGGCACAGTATGTGGTGCCAAGAATCGAACCGCGGTCCCTGCAGCCGCCTAAGCTTTCCTAAGCAGGTGACTAACCCATTATTTTTGCCATTTTTTTGAAGGAAACTTAGACATAAGCATGTGACTATTCTTTTGCTTCCAGTTATTTCTTGTCTTATCATTGGTCATATTTTAGCCTACATTTTGAGTGGATTTTGTGTGTGGATTGCTGTCTTATTTACTCTGTATCATTGGTTCAGTTTTCTGTCACCCATTTTTTTGTTGTATTTTTATGCTTTTCATATACTTTGTAATCCTCAATTATAGATTTTCCTGCTAAGGGGACATTTTTTGTTTTCCTTTTCTCAAAATTTCAACTTTGAATTTATTTCTCACTTTCATTTTCCTTTAATTTGCACTGAGAACACGAAGTATTTCATTTCTAAGATATTCTTTTGTTTTCACAAATAAATTCCTATGTTTTCTAAATATTCTCATGTTGCAGATGAATTGATAGCTCCTCCCTTGACAAATGTGTGATGATTCATCCGTTGGTCCAACATGTCCTTTTGTGTTCCAAATATAGAGCAATTAAAGCGTGGTGTGTGTCTGTGTGTGTGTGTGTGTGTGTGTGTGTGCGCATGTGTGTGCATGCGTGTGCGCGTGCACTTAACAGTCAGTACAGGAGTACTCAAAACTACTCTAATGTTAAAGGATCTTATTACTTTTCTCCTAAAGTTTGCACTTATCTATTTGCTACAGATGTTCTATCTTCCTAAAGTATAATAATTATTTTTATTTCTTGAAGTTTCTTTAGCTCTATAGCAGTCATTTATTCCAGGAAATCTGTGATATATCCTATTACTACAAATGGGAACAAGATATTAATGGTTTCATTTCTTATTCTGATTTCTTAGGTCTCACTACAACAAGATAGAAAAGTGCATAATTAGTTGCATGAATCATATTATGATTGCATGCAGATATAGAATATTAGAGTTCTTTCTCAGATGAAATCTTCAAAGCTTAATTCAAAACTCTGCTTCAGTTGTGTGATATAGCCCTTCTTAAAATAAGGTATGTTTTTGTTTTTAGGTTGTCAAGACATTTTTACAAGGTGAAAAGCTGAAAGTCTTGATCAAGAGATAAACATGAATATGTTCAATTTTTTTCTGTGTTCTCAGCTCTCCTCTATCCTGCGCCTACTCGAGAAACTGCCTGGTAACAACAGCAATGGAAGACTGCAGATGAGAAGATGTGACAGGGACACATGTAAAAGAACTTTTAAAGAATGGCAGGCTGAGTTGGTATGGTGACACAGAGCTATAATACCTGGACTCTGGGACACTGAGGCAAAAACATGAGTTCAAATCCAGTCTGTGCAACTTAGCTACTTAAACAGACTCTGTCTTGCACAGAAAATTATAAAAGAGGGGCTCAATATAAAGGTCCTGTGTTCAGTCTCCAATATAGGAAAGAAAGCACTGGACTGGGAAAGTATCTACTGTTCCTTAAGTAAAACAGCTGGAGTTGAAGTAACCAAAGATGGAGATTAGTTGACATCATCCAAGTTGAACAACAGATGCATTATGAATTTGTACATGTTCAGGGAACATCTTTAATGTTTAATATTTAATCTTTAATTTTACCATAAAAATCTTCAGGATGAAATAAATTCCAAACCATTGGAAAAACTTGGAATTTGTAAAGAGTTGTAACACATGACTAGCCCAGGGCTCATTTAAGGCAAACCTTCAAGTTACTTAATCAGATTGGTGAGTACAGATGGGGACATTGGTGGCCACTGCATCAGGGAAGCAACATAGCAACAGATACCCAGAAAGATGGACAGATTCAGGAAGCCCCACGCTAGCCTGAAAGTCAAGATCATGAGCTCTTTTAGGAGCAGCACGAGCTAAGGAAACCATAGACCCAGAGGCGGAAATGAGAGTGTTCCAGTTTAATTCTGGAGAGCTAAGTTCTATTGGCAGAGAGGTTTTCTTTGAAAGAAAGAGGAGTTTAAATTTTCAACCACTCTCAAATCCTGAGCTTTATTTTTAGTATTTGTCAAATGATGTAGAATATCCGGAAAGGAAGAGGATTACAAAGATTTTACTGGATTTGAGCTCATGGCATGATCTCACGAAAGTGGAGTCAGTGGTGGGGGGTGGACATTACCATTCCAGTAAACTTATGGTAATGTGTTATTGTTATCTGCTAGAACATTTAACAGGATCTTCAGTGTCACCTAGATGCCCGTGCACTAAAGGCTTGGCCCACAAGGTAGTGCGTATTGAAAGTGATGGAAACTTTAGGAGGTAGAGTTTTGTGAGGAGTCGCAAGATGACAGAAGGCGTGACCATACAAAGGACCCACTTCTTGCTCATTCTCTCCGTTTCCTGACTATGAGATGAGAAACTGCTTTTCCTTGACCTCGGGTCAAAAGCCATGGGGTCAAATGATTGTGGATTGTGGCCTTCAAAACCATGAGTGAAAATACACATATTGTCTTCAGATGACTAGATTATATAAGGAACATAGTGAGAGTGATGGAAAACTAACACATAAGCCATGTGTTTTGTTTTGTTTGTTTTCCACAATTAAACTCAGGGCCTTGTGCTTGCCAGGCAGGCACTTGTGCCACTGAGCTATAACACCCGCTCCTGTTAAGTCACATACTAAATGCATCCATCCATGTCTGCAATATTATCATCAGAGGCATTTTTTTTCTGAATAGTAAATAAAAATGGAAGCAAAGAACATAAGCTATATATGTTCACGATGTCTTCTGTGAAGCGAGGGTTGGAGTCAAGGTCAACCATAAACAAGAGACAAGGTCATTGCATTTAAATTCTTAAAAGCAATATTATCAAACAATAAAGATAGCTTTTCAGTGAAAAAAGAAAACCATGTCAGATTTTTTTCTGTGCAGTAGAAAATGGAGACTTTCTGAATAAAGCTTTAAAGGTTTTAGGAAATAGCAGTCACAATAATAATAACTGAATTGAAATCTTTTTTTTTATTTTCTGAAGTATGCATGTCAAAAAGTTATTGTTATATAAGATCTTACATTTAAGGGATTAAAAATTCCATTATCTGTTACTGTTGGAATTCTAAAGACAAATAATTATACTATTATAAATCTACTTCCAAGGTGGAATGTGATCATTTCACCTAACCGCTTTCGCCTACCCACAGTTTATTGTGCTGAGCATGGGGGACTTAACCACTTTTGATATTTTACGATTCAACACAAGAGATTTGATTCTACAAAGTCTGCCTTGTTGAAAATGTAGTAATAAGAACTGTTTGATCATTTCAAAACAGTACGGTGCAGTTTCTTTAATTATGAGTGATTTGAATACTTACGGCTTACAAATCACAGCTCCTTGAAAGACCTCACATTGGCATTTTTACATTAAAATAATGATAGAATAGAAGATAAATCAAATTTCATGAAAATTGGAAGGAATTGTAAGTACAAAGAAAAAACTGTACATGCCTCAGGACTCACAAGCAACTTCTCATTATTTTCAGACTTACAGAGCGCTGGAGCTTTTCCATCCTGCGATTCTCCACTGTGGATGTTGTCTCCTTTGGAGAATGGATACAGAATTTGTATACATAAGGGGATTTATTAGGCGGCCACACTTGATCAGAAGCAGACAATTCCACAGTGGCCATCTGTAAGCTGGAGAGCTGAAGATCTGGAAGCTTCTCATCCCAAGAAGCTGAAAGCCACAGAACAAGAGAGATCAAAGAAACAGCACCGGGGCCTGGCAGGATGGCTCATTGGTCTAAAGTGCCTGCTTAGGAAAGCTTGGGTGGCTGCGGGGACCGGCGTTCAATCCCCGGCACTACATGCTGCACCAGCCCTGCCCTCAGGGCTGGCTGAGCCAGCCATAAAAATAAATAAACAAACAAAAGTTCTGAAACAAGAAAAAAATAAAATAAAATAAATTTATTAAAAAAAAAAAAAAAAAAAAAAAAAAAAAAAAAAAAAAAAAAAAAAAAAAAAAAAAAAAAAGCAGTACCACTGAAGCCACGAAGCTTTCTGAGGTGAGCGTGTCCTGGAAGATGGAGAAGCTACAGTTTGATATGCCCAGATGGTGACAGAAATTGCTTGAAAGATACATTCACTGAAGGAAGCTTTTCCAGTGCACATCAGCTTCATCTTTTCCTTTCATTCTATCCAGCTTTTAGCACATTAGGTGATTCCGTCCACAAGTGGCATGGATTTCCCTTCTCCGTTTACAGAGCTCCAAGGCGGGTATCTCTAGAAACAGTCCACAGGTGCACTGAGATGCGTGCTTTACTGATCTGTTGTGTATTTCTCAATCCAGTCAGGTTGACAAATAATGATTAATTGCCTGGAATATTATTCATTTGTTCCCTTCTTTACTCAAATAGATTAGTCTTTCATGTTGCCTTTGTTGTTAGGCACTGAAAACCTTTACCACTAAACAACGGATGCTTGAAAAATCTTCCACGTGGAGCATTCTTTCTGGCCTTCTGGGCTGTGTGTAGAAACTTTTGCATCAATATTTTGAGAGAAGCTGGGAAGGCTGGCTGTAAGCCTGAAACAATCTTTCAACAGTGAGAGACCTCTTGCACTGACTGGCATGCCATGACCTGGATTTTGTGACATGCCATGACTAGCGGGACTAGCTTGCTATCCACTGTGCCGGGGCACTGAGAGCCTGGTGAGGTCACCACTGTCTGTCTAAAGTTCACTCTGTGATACTATAGCGATCGATGTAACCAGTGTTTATAGCAGCACCCCATAATGGCAAACTCTGGAAACAATGTGTTATGTGCATAAACAGATAATTGGATATGACTGTTATCTTTGGTGGCTGGTGGGTTCCAGGTGAGTGGTTTGAGAAGGCCCAGACACTAGGAAAGTCAGCCATGCAATAGGGCCCCCAGGCACGGTTGACGGGTGGACAGGAGGGACTGGTGGTGGGAAACTGTTAGAGTCAATATTAACAATATGATCTAACAGCTAATAAGTTAGGTTAACCAGTACTGCGCTTTGGAACAAACGCACACAGAACAGAAACAGACTCCATAGGACTTCCCCTTCTACATATTTTTCTTTCTTTTATTCTTTTCCTTTTTTTTCTAAAGAGAGGGCAGAACTCCAGCCACAGAAATCTAATCCCATCCACCAAACCCATCCCTCAAACTCACAAACCAAGGGCAGATAATTCATTACTTACTCCTTCATTATTTCTCTTCTGCCATGTTTTCTAGTTTCCCAAAGTTTGTATGAACATCCTTTGTTCTCCAGCCTGGCTTCTACTTTATTTTCAGCTATCCTGTTTATCCACTACCTTTCTTAAATTTCTCCACTAAAAGGTGAAACCACTGCACCAAGGGGAAGCACCTTATATGCAAGTTCTCAATTTATGATCAGTTCTCTCATATAATTTTACATTTTATCCCTATAGTTAAAGACAAAAAATTAATAGCACACTTTGTTGGTCTCTAAGATGATGCTTTTGTTATTGCTAATTATTAGTGCGGTTATCATCGCTGCTTAGATCCATTGTTTCCACTTTTCCAACAATACTGAGAAGCTCTGGGGAAAGAGCTTTATCACACCCCAGCAACAATGGACTGGGGACAGAGCCAAACAGATACCAACATCTCACAATTAATTAGAAAGATAAGATATTACAAGAGACAAACAAAGAACCTTCTATATGCAGAAGACATCTTTGAAGAATAAATCTCACCTAGACAGGCCTTGATACTAGTGATGAAGCTACTCATTACAAAAACTACAAGGACCAACACAAAAAGCCAAAACAAATACTTTTGAATTATAAAATGGTAAGTTTCAGAAGCAAAATGTAATGTCAGCCCTCCAGCCCACCCAGAATCAGTGCAAGAGACAAAAGATCAAGAAAATAGAAGATACATGCCTGTCATTTTTGAAATGATAGTAAGTGAAACAAAGAAACAAATTAATGAACATATAGAGGAAATGAGACCAAAAAAGAAGCTCTCAGGTAAAAAAAAAAAAAAAAAAAAAAAAAATTAGCATTTAGAAAGGAATTTCCCAGCAAATCAAATATAGATGCAGGTAAAAAGTAGATGTCAGGGCTGGGGAGATAGCTCAGTGGTCTAACTGATTGCCTGGCAAGCATAAGGTCCCAAGTTTGATCCCCAGTATCTTATGCCATGCCAGCGCTGGAATCAGGAGTGGTGGTGCATGCCTGTAATTCTGGCCCTGAGTAGGCTGATTTGGGAAGGATCAAAATGAGTCCAAACTGTGTAGCGAGTTCCTGTGCAAAGCAACACTAAGCAAAAAGAGATGAGGATAGGGATAGGGGATGGGGAATTATGGATGATCGAACCAGGAAAGAAATAGAATGCATGACACATTCAAATGGTTGCCCAGGAAATTAAAAATTGCACTGAAAGCTGGCAAAACCACTGGAATGAAACTGAAGTCAGACTTTTAGATTTTTAATGTTTTTTTAAAAACCTATCTATCTACCATCTTTTATTTGGTACAGTGTCTCAGTATGCAGCTTGCACTTGCAGAGATCTTCCCATCTCAGCAGCTGAAGCATTGGAATTACATTGTGCACCACCACACCTGGTTTTTGGCGAAGGCTGGGCATGGGCTGGCATGGCATGCAGTACCAGAGACTGAATCCCAGTCCTTGTGATTGTCAGGCAGGCCCTTAGATAGCTGAACTATCTCCCTGGCCAGGCTTTCACATATTGAAAGCAGGATTATGGCTAGTGATAGGAAAAAGGAAAGATCTCTTGAAAAATAACAAAATATCAAGAAATAACAGTTTAACATCTTCAAGGCATTACAAAGAAAAATTATATAATAATAACTTGATGTCATTGAAAAAGCAGGAGTCAACACAAATGACATAAAAAAAAACTGCAGGATTAATAGCAAACATTTTTTCAAGCATTTGAAAAGAATCTGGCATACATCTAAGTGAGGCATACGTAACTTCAATTAGCCATACCATAACAAATCTACACTCAAACATATAATTGTCAAAATACCAGAAATTATGAACAAGAGGAGAATATTAACAGCTGCTAGAGAAAAGAAACAGATCAGCTGTAAAGCAAAGAGCAATCTGTTCATATCTTTTCATACTTTTAGTGAACCCCTCTGGCATCAACTAATGACTTAAAGTTACAAGAGACAAAAACACCAAGTGAGCATTCTGCCTCATTGGGCCTACTGAGAGGGGACCATGGGACCAAAAGCCAGTGGATGCAGCCAGTCCCTTCAGTACTGCTGGGCCTAGCCAAGCCCAGACCAAGGCCCAGAACTACAGGAGCATTCTGATGACACAGAGGTGGCAACAGTAAACTGGGGTGAGCCAGTCTGCCTGGAAGATGCTACATGTATAAAGGGAAGGTACCCAGATAGAACTCAGGGGAGTTAATTTAAATAAAAATGCTCAACTTAAAATTTGCTTTGTTATACAGTTTTAATGTTTCCTGCTTTGATCTAAAGTACAAACCAATTAATCACGAAAGTTTGTCAATTTCTAAATTTCACTAGCTATTATTAGTATTGCTGATTGTGCTACTGTAAATAGAAAGCCATACCTGTCTTAATCACGAGTTTGCCCTTGGGTATTAATGTTGGGAGGTGCTTGGGTAACAACTGCACCAAGGCCCTACACTGAAGAACAGAAGACAGTGCCAAATGGAAACCAGTATCTCACTCTCAATCAATAGAGAAGACAAACTCTTGGGACACACACACAATACAAGAAACTCTGAGTCAAGAGAGATACCAAAAAAGCAAACTCCTTACAGAGAGAGTCTGACTCCAGCAATAAAGCTACCTACTATCAAACTTTCACAAAAAAGGATCACAGAAATCAAAAAAAGAGTTCTTTCTGAAATAGAAAATAGCAAAAAATTAAAAAATTAAAAAAAAAAGATCAAAAGTATTCTCAAGTCTAGAGTCCACCCAGAGCAAACCAGGAGACATCAGCATAGAAGAAACTAGAAGCCAAGCACCTCACATCTCTGAAATAATAGCAACTGAAGTAAAGAAACAACTACAGATGAGTACAGAGGACATCAGATCAGAGATCTCACAGGTGAAAAAGAGAGGATAACTAAAGTGAAACAACTACTAAGCACTTCTAAAGAAGAAACTGATAAAAAATAAATAATAGAAAAATTATGGAATCCTTTAATGAGAAATATGGAAAGAAATAGAATGCAAGAAACATTCAAAGATATACACAGGAAATTAAAAACTAAATCACAAGTTGGTGAAACTGTTTGGATGACAGTAAAGGTATTCAGACTATGAAGATGCTATTGCAGCTAGTAAAAAGGTTAGATCTCTAGAAACAACTAGGATCCAAGAAATAATAATTCAACAGCTGCAAGACAATACAAAGATGAACAACGTAAGACTAATGGACATCAATAAGAAAGATGGAGACAACACAAACAATATAAAAAGAATATGGGCAGCAGTAATAGCAGAAAACTTCCCGAATATGAGGAAGCAATTTGACGTTAAGGAACTGAGGCATATAGAACTACAAATAATATTAACCCAAATTAAAACTGCACACAGACATATAATAGCCAAGATCCCAGAAACTGAGCAGAAGACCAGTATACTACAAGCCTCTAAAGAAAAGAAGCAGATCACATTTAAGAGAAAATCCATCAGAATAATGGCAGATTTCTCTTCACAAGCAATTAAGTCAAGAAGAGCATGGAGTAAAGAACTTCAGGTCCTCTAAGAAAACAAATTCCAACTTAGACTGCTACACCTACAAAATTCTCTTTCAAGTTTAATGGAGAAGTACAATACTTCCAAAGAACAACTAAAGGAATTCAAGGGTTGGCCAGATAGTTTAGGGGATTAAAGCGACTGCTTAGAGAGATGCAGGCACTACAGCTCAATCCAATCCCCAGACAGCCATGCCAGCTCTGCCCTGGAGCAGGCTGAGAGAGTAACTGTCTGCCCTGGAGCAGGCTGAGAGAATAACTGAGACTGGGCGTAATGTCATGTGCCTGTAATCCCACTGCTTGTGAGGCTGAAAACAGGAGGATTACTATGAGTCCAATCTACATAGTGAGACCCTGTAGACCCTGTACTAAAACAATGAATGATAATTATTACTATCTTTAATTAAGCACTGATATCTATTGGGCCAGTCAGATAGCTCAGTGGATTAAAGAGCCTGCTTATGCAGATGCAGGAATTGGGTTTGTTCCCCAGAGTGCCATGCCAGCCCAGCACCCGGGTGCACTGAGATGATTAAGACTGGATATAGAGGTACACTTATAATTCCGGCACTTGGAAGGCTGAAAACAGGAGGATCACTGTAAGTCTCATCTGTGTAGTGAGACCCTGTAGATGCTGTATTAAATTCATTAAAAGAAAGAAAGAAGTTCATGATGAGCAAACCAACCCTACACAGAATACTAAAAGTTATTCTGTAAAGGAATCAAAATACATATAATTCTAAGAATGACAACAGAAGGAACCCACAAAACACAGCAAACTATTAAACACAGGACAAAAGTAGGGAGCCAGCAAAAGGAAAATAACATGACAAACCTAAGTCAATACATATCCATTATAACCAGAAATATAAATGGACTCAATTCACCAATTAAAAGAAATAGACTGTCAGAGTAGATTAAGAAACAAAATCCAACAGTATGTTGTGTACAAGAAGCACATTTAACCTATAAAGAAATTTATAGGTTGGAAGTCAAAGGATAGAAAAAAAATAATCCATGCTCCAGGACCACAGAAAAAAGCAGGGATAGCTATTCTGTTCACAGACAATCTCAACTTCAAAACAAGAATGATCAAATGAGATAAAGAAAGACACTATATATTGGTTAGGGGAAAATTCAAGAGGAGCAGATAACAGTCATAAATATTTATGCTCCAAATTTGAGAGCACCCAACTATATAAGACCAATTTTATTTATTTATTTATTTATTTATTTTATTTTATTTATTTATTTTTTTTTTGTGGGACCAGGGTTCAAACTCACGACCTTGCACTTGCCCAGCAGGCACTTGTGCCTTGGAGCTATCTCTCCAGCCCCATAAGACCAATTTTAAAGGACATATAAAATCTAATAATCAGTATCACAATCTTAACAGGGGACTGTAACACTCCCTTAATTAAAAAAAAAAAAAGATAGGCCCAGCACACAAAAAAATTAGCAAAAAAGTAGAAGTATGCCAAACTTTATTTATTTATTTTTTACTTTTATTTTTTTTATTCATTTTTTTTGAGCTTCAATTTTTTATTGTTTTAATTTAACAATGGTTATATTATATATTTTCATCATCAGATCAGTTTAGATTAATACATATAGGTACATAAGATTGATCAAACAATTAAACATTAACCTTTCTAAATCCACATTACTTTTTTTTTTTCGTTTCCCCTTTCTTTT
>PVJA010047220.1:0-14740 GCA_004027025.1 Myocastor coypus
TTTTTTTTTTTTTTTTCTGTTGGGGTTGAGTTTCTGGCTCATTTAGGCTCTTTTAGGGTGATCGATACTCATTTAGAATATCAATCCCTGATACTTAACTTTAAGTGAGTGGGCGGCTGCATTTCTTTACTCTTTTGTTTTAAGGTCCAGCCCACAGGTGGGGTGCCTATCTTTAGCAAAGCCATATAGTCAGTTTGTTTTCCATACTGCCCTCCAGGGCCTAGCCCTATCTGAATTCCTATAGTATTTCTATCTCATTTGGCTGCCTACAACATTTCCCCCTCTGGAGAAGTAACCTGAACTGTTGTGAGGGAATCATGGGTGATGACCGCTCTGGGTCCTTCAGGCTGAAAGGGGTCTTAGTTGTAATTGACAGTCAGAGGTACTCTTCAGAGGGTCTATCTAAAGGCCCTGAATAGATGCCAGGCACGTTTGAGTAGATGTATAGCTTTGAGTCTGGAAGAGACAAAGCCAACCAAACAATTAAGTATACAGGGGCCAAATAATAAGATTAACAGGATAGTTTTAAATATAGTCAACAATGATTTCCACCAGGAGGAACCAGTAATGGCTTTCCAAAAGGATGACAAGGACAAGGTCTAGGGGACTTTAGGGTCTGACATATCATTTATTTGTTGTTTAATGTCTTTGTAAATCCATTAGCAGAGATCTCTTGAACATGGAGTTTAATTATTTTTTATCTTTTATGACTATTGGGTATTGTAGATTAGCACATGTGTAATCAAAGCATGAGCATTTGAGTTAACATATTTGCATTTGGACTCCTTTAATTATGGAGTCTGACAGTTTGGTATAAGTCCCTGTAACATAGTTATCTCTAAATTTTGAGAACTTATGAAAATCAAATTAATACCTTATGCTTTTAAGTAGTGTAAGTACAGTATAATGTATTTTTTAGTTGCACCTTGTGAGAGAATAGTGACATCAGCAAGTTATTTTTACTTGTATAAAACTTTTTATAAACACTTTTGTCTTTTAATGAAAAACACCCATAAATACTGACTGAAATCATAACATCTTAAAAAATGTCTAATAATCTTTACCAAATAGCACACATATAATATATTGTAAAACATTAGGCAATCTTATTTCTGAGAAATATAATCTGTAAGATCACACCTTTATTTACTGCCAACATGAAGTGCATGAATTGAGTCAGAAATCAATCAGGCTAATATATTTTAATATATTTATCAATACTTAGCATTTAGGTTAAACCAATGTCACATTTAGTGTGTTAGATACGGTCCCCATTGTAAGCAAGGGACACTGTTGAGGGTGTTTTATTCTTTAACATTGTAGCTGAGTTTTATGTCCCAAATATAAGACCTAGTTCTCTCTATAGGCCCAAAGCTATTGGACATTGTGTAGCCAGTGTCTTTAGAACTTTTCACACTGACAGGAGTTTTATCTGTCTTTGAGGATCTCTTTTAACTAGCAAAATACCTTTTAAGTCTTACACATGAGCAATATATAACATTTATAAAAACTAGTCGGCATAATTTTGATTAGTTGTCAGCTGGAATATAGTGTAGTATGTTAGTTACAGCTAAAGCAAGATGTCTTTTAAAATCTGTTTTTTTTTTTTTTTTTTTGAGGTATGACAACTGAGGAAAGTCAGGGTTGGAGAAGAGCAAAGAGACCTGTGTTAATGTCCAGCAATAGGCTGGGTTTTTCTGTAGTCACCATTACTCAGTGCTCCTTCATGGAGAGATAACAGCCCGGCCAGAGGGGAGTGGCAGGTCCAGTGCCCTTTAGTCCTACTGGACCATCTGGGAAGCTGAGTCTGAGCATTGTGGCCTACACCTCAGAGTGCAGTCTCACTTTTAGCATCTGCCTTGGCAGTCAGGGCATGGCTTGTGGGCCTCTTAAGGCAGTCCCTCTTATAGTGGCCTGGTTTCTGACAGTGGTAGAAGATAAACCTCATCATTGTTGAGCTCTTTTGGAACCCAGAGAATCAGAGCCAGAATCTGTAATGAGGCCGCAAAGGTAGCGATTTTCGATCTCTTGTTTTTTCTCCCTGGTTTTCTTCCAGTTTCAATTATAGGACTAAGGAAGTAGTTTTTGTTACAGTATCAAATGTGTTACCTAGAGCAAAAGTTACCTTTTGTAACTCTTTTTTAATATGTGGAGCTGACTAGGTAATGAATTTACCTCTAAAAGTCATCTGTCCCTCTATTGAATTAGGATCTAGGGAAGTATGTTTTATTAATGCTTCTTGTAGGCAATCTAAGAAAGTAGAGGGTGTTCCTTTTCTTTGTGTTGAGTTGTTGATGCTTTAGAATAATTTAGTGGCTTAGTTCTTATTCTTCTTAGACCTTTAAGCACACATGTCTGAAAGTGTCTCTTATTCCAGTCTGCCATATAATTGCTAGGCCAGTAGGGATCTTGAGCAGTGACTGCTTGGTTTCCAGTGGGAGCAAGTAGTTCTCCTGGCTGTCTCTCCTCTGGTCTTTTGAAATGGATAAAATAATATGTATCTCTAAATGCAGTAGCAGCTTGCAAGGCTGTCTGTTTTTCACTAGGAGTCAAAGTTTGGTTTAGAATTAATATCATATCCTTCCAATCTAGTTCTTAAGTCTGAGTGAGGTCCCTAAGGATCTTAATATACTTATCAGGGTCATTTAAAAATTTCCCAAGATTTGACTTTGTTTTTGGTCACTGAGTGAGAAAGGTACATGAACTCTGGAAGTTTCAAATTGTCCATTTACCTTTTGTAAAGGGTACTGTCCCTGGGGAGTCTGTCTAAACTGAGCTAAGGATGGGTATAGCCCTGTAAAGGGTTGGATTTCTGTTGGCTTAGAAATTCCATCTTCTAGACTAGAAGGGCAAGCAGGGGAAACCTTACTTTTAGCAATGTTGGTTGAGGCTGTGACTAAGGCTGTCTTGTTCTCAGGATCTAGGGTGGTGGAGGTCTTAGGATCCTGAGGTTTCTGGTCTCCCTGTAGCTCAGGTTCACATTGTAAGACTAAATGAGATCTACTTCTTAATACAAAAAACATCTAAACATAAGATATTTCTGACCATTTTCCTTTTTTCTTACAATAACTTACTAGTTGTAAAGTGGTGTCATAGTTGATACTTCCCTTTGCATTCCATTTTGGCTCTAGTGGGTACGCAGGCTATGCACATGTGCAGAAAAATATTAAATGGCTTTTTCTCAGTGTATATGGATCAAATGTCTTCCAGTGTTTATTGATGCACTCTACAGGAGCAAGTGACTTTGACTGTGAGATTCCCATATCTCTGTCCAGTGATCTCGGTGGATGACCTACAATTGATGCAGGAAGAAAAACTGATCTTTTAACCTTAAAAACACTTGCATGAGTTCGTGTTCTCTAAAACCAAAGAATGAATATTAGGAATGGCATGGAGACTTAGAATAGAATATTTATTGGGAAAGAAAGCTTCTGTCCAAGAGGGGAACAGAAGGGGGACCCTAGTGGGTTGCCCCTATCTGGCTTTACTTTTTATATCTCATGGTTAGAGTTTTCTGATGGATTGTTAACACCAACGAAAGCAAAACCTATGTAACAAAAATGTAACTTTTGTATCTGACAAGGTCAGTCAAATCCCCTCAGGATTTACCATGATAACATGTACAGTGATTTGTAGAACTTTTGTCAGTGTCAACCATCTGGATGAGCCATTGTCATTGTTTGACCAAACTACTCTCTGTGAAACCTGAGAGAATGTTTTCTCTCTAGGTGACTCTCCTAAGGCACACTATGTATAGTTGATCCCTTTTCTCTGTTGCCCATGGTCTCCTTGAACAGAAAACTTGGGACACCACTGAGTTGTAGGATGTTTAGGTATTAAAATAACACCTTAGACTTAATATGTAACTGGTATTTTCCATCAATCATTGATATTCTAATAAATCTCTATAGAATGTGATTAAAAACACAATTACACACTTTTACACAGAAATTTAGAAATCTCTCCATATACAAAATTTTAGCAGGTCAATCTTATGTGTTTTTTTTTGTTGTTGTTGCTGTTGTTTGTTTCGACCAATACATCTTGATATCTCAGTTCCTGTGAAATTAGAGCACACCATTTCAGGAGCTCATTCAGTGGCTTCTTTTTGCTCTACTGGAATCTCCTTTTGAATGCCAGAGTTACATAAAAAGAATTTTACTAACCTTGTACAATTTGCCTAGTTGTGAATGTGGGACTCTGCTTATTTCCCTTGTAGTATACATGTACACAGATATTCCTTTGTGCACATGCGCATGCATACATACACACACATGTTAGGAAAATCCCTCAGAACTTGGTAGTGTTTATAGTAATGTTAGTGGCTATATTTTATTTTATTTTACTTTGTTTTTCCTACTATTTTATACTTCATGAACAAAGTTTTCAATTATTATTTTCCAAAACACCTTTCACAGCTATGTTGATTCATGTCCACTGTGGTCAGCTTTACCTCACTGTTGGTGATTCTTTGGTTTGAGCTATCTGTTCAGCTCAACATTCATGTATGTGTATAAATATTAGAAAGAAAAGTCATTTTGTAGTGCTCTAGTTTTGCTTGAAGTTAGGTGCTGATAGGAAAACATGAGATCAACCTGTGTGTACATGTGTACATACATGCTTATGTTTATTGGTGAACATTTACATTCTCATCACTGTGAAAAGAATATTTATTTCTATATGGTAGTTATGCAATTACTAATCTGTCATTCTCTAAATGAATTCACTAGTGATTGAGCTTCTTACACTACTTCCATGTGAGAAAAAGAATTGACATGTGAAGTCTATTCATTACAGAGTCAAAATAGTTTATTAAACACACACACACGTATACTCATCCACACCATCTAGGAAGAAAGAGGCCTGCATTATAATGACACTTTCCAAGTGTTAAGATTGGAGATGTTTCTCTTTTTTCATTTTTTGTTATTTTTAATAAGAAATAACAATGTGAGAGTTCAAAACACATTAGTAGTACATTTCCAATAATTGATACAATGCATATTGTTGCTCTTGTAATAGTTATTCAGATCACAGGATGTAGACATGATAATTTTTCTAAACATTATTGATGCAAAAATTTTTTCTCATTGAAATAAGAGACAGTAGTTGTATACATAGGTCAATATTGCAAAATCTTAATGGGTTATTGGCAGAACTGGCAATGTTAGAAGCTGTTGATTTAAACCTTTTATAGCTTGCATACGAATATAGCTTTACATTTTATGCCTCATCGTTAAACTTTTCTGCTGGGTGGTTAAGGGCAAGTTAAAGAAAGAGCTGTATAACAGAACATGTAATTTGTGTACTTCCCAAGGTAATCAATTCCGCTCAGGACTTACTTTGAAACCACGTACAGTGCTTTGTAGAACTGTTGCCAGTGTCAGCCATCTGGATGAGTCACAGCCATTGTTTGACAGGTTTGTTCTTTGTGAAAGCCTGAGAGAATGTTTTCTTTCTAGGTGACTCTCCTTAGGCACACTGTACATTGTCATTTCCTTTCCTCTGCGGCCCGAAAATTTGGGACACCACTGAGTTATAGGATGTTACAGTACAGGTTCTCTAATGTCCTGAGTCCTCACTGAACTTGAAGGGCTAGGACCAAAATATTGGCTATCCTTGTAGCCCTTCTTTTTCTCTAATTTTTGGTCTGTAAACTTACATTTTTAACCCTCCAGAAGAGAAGTTTAGTGATACTGCTACTCTGTAACATCGGTACTTGAGCTTAATATCACTGTCTTTCTGAATATCAAATGTCTTAGACTTAATTTGGAATCAGTATTTTCCACCAATCATTGATATTCTAATAAATCTCTATAGAATGTGATAAAAGCAGTTACTGGAGATGTTTCTTAATGGAATATTTGTATGTGAAACCTGGACATGTGAATAAGTTCCAGAGGACTTCAATTTTCAATATTATATTTTCCTTGATAATTGCTGCTGGTAGTAGTGGTAATAAATTATTTTTGGAATAATCTTGAATTCACATTACTGAATGTTAGATATATGAACCTGAATAAGTTACCTAATCTATTTATAACTGATTTCTTTGTTAATCGTATGAATTCATTAAGTAAGCAAACATACAATGTGTATATCTACACAGACTATTTTAGACATTGAGAATACAGTAGCATGCAAGACAAATGAGCTTTGGTTTCATGATTGCTAAATCTGGAGGGATATTTAGTGTATTGCTGTAACCATTAATTATGGTTGTAAAACTAGTTGGGTTAAGAAAGATGTAGCAGATGAGAAAAGTACACTGCTGGGTATGTCCAGAGATTATTTCCAGAGATGCTTAGCAAGCAAGCCAGAAAAAAAAAAAAAAGAGGCTTAAGACCCACCCCCATTGTGAGCAGTACCATGAAACAGGAGTGAAATCTATATGGTATGAACAGAAAAAGAGTTCCACTGCCTACATTTGAAAACGTAACTTTCTTCTTGAATGGGTGCATCTTTCACTACTGTTAACACCTATGGACATCAGACTCCAGCTTCTTCAGCCTTTTTATGTGGACTCATACTAGTAGCTCTCGAGGGCATTCGTAGGCTGCTAGTATTGCGCTGGTATTGCGTATTTCATCCTCCTTCTGCTGCAGCTTCTAGTTTCTAGAGCTGAATAACTATCAGATCCTCAGGCTATCTATTACCCAGGTAGGTATTCATTGTAGACTAACCTGCACCCGTGCTGTAAACTTATCCAATAAATCACTTTGCCTAATTTAGAAACATAGGAGATTGATTCTGCTGATACAGAGAACTCCACCAGTGCAACGCTGCGCGGGGCTGCTGGTGTGACTGCACATGATCACGTCGTTCAGAAGCTTGGGAACTGGCTTGTGGGACTAAATTGAAAAAGTTTGGAGATGCAAGGCTGAGGATGGCTTGTAAGAAGTACCTAATAAGCGGTAAAGACTCTGTTGAAAACTGACCTAGAGATCATGCATGTTTCATTTTGTCAAAACATTTGCCTATATTTGGTTCATTCATAAACCCATCCTGAGGATGAATTTAAAAATGATTGACGAATCCAGCAGAACAAATTTCAAGGCTGCCTAATATTCATATTTTGGCATGGATTCTGCTGGCTGCTGCTACATTGAAGAATCAGGGGCAAAAAGCAGAACCAAAAGGTATAAAATGCATCTTATCTAAAAGGGAAGTGGTTATGAAATGAGAGTAAAGGAGAGTGCAATTGAAGAAAATATTAGGGCCATTAACATGAAGCTGAGTACTTTGTACTGGAAAAATAGGAAAGACAGTTTAAGGACATTTCAGGAATTGTCTAGAACACATCCATTATAGGCTCTAGGGTGTGAAATGTTAAGCAGTTTTGTAAGATTGTGCTATGATAACCCCCCGTGCACTATTTACTCATCCTCACCTCAGGAAAAGTATTCAAATCCTAGTCATCTGGGAATTTAGAGGCGACTGCAGCTATGGCCTAAGGAGGCCTGTCTCCTGCTCCTGCTGCTGAGAGCATACCATTTATAAGGTGCTGGTGTTTAGGCATGCAAAACGGAAAAGGTGTAGAAACATAGAAACTTTCACCTATATTTTAAAGAAGCTTTAGCCAATTCATCTTCTGAGGACAAGAAATTAAGAGATGGAAAACAGAGATGAGAAGGATATCCCCAAAAGCTGGAGATACCAGGGATTTTGAATATCTGCAGAAAATGGCTCCATCTGTTGAGCAGAGTCAGACGAAGTGACAGATCCTCTGGCCTGCGACTGGTAATGCTGCAGAGGTCTGATACTACAAGCCCGTTAGAGTTCACCTCTTCTCAAAGTATTTCCCTTGTCCTGGACATGGGGCTGTCCCGTTGAGCAGCTTGAACTACCTGCCAGTAATATGTATATTACTACCCCGTGGGCAGCATTCAGCAGTCCCATCAACTAATACGAGCCCCCATAGGATGGTCAGGCTCAGAAGGCTACTTTGTGAAGGTGCTAATCTATTGATGAGTTTACAGCTGAATGTGTTTTTGAGATGGAGTCTAATTAGAAAAAGTGAGTCACTGGTAGACATGACCTTGAAGGTGGTGTTCTTATCCTCAGATCCTCCATTCTCCTTTCTTTCTGGCTTTCATGGGTCAAGTAGTTTTCCTCTACTACACCCTTCATCCTTCACCCATGCTCATCCTGACTCAGAGTCAATCAACCATGGAACGAACCAACTGAAACCACAAGCTAAAATAAGCCTCTGCTTTAAGTTGTATGTGGTGGTATTTTGTCCCATCAACAGGAAAATGTCTAAAGGACCAGCCAGACACCTCAGTGGGCTAAACCACCTGCGTAGGCAGAGAACAGCAGCTGGGATTCCATCCCCGTTGCCTGCAGGCCCCGCCACCGTGGTGCACTGAAATGGAGATTGAGACTGGGTGCAGTGGCGTGCACCTGCAGTCCCAGTGCTTGGTAAGCTGAAAACAAGAGAATCACTATGAGTTTGATCTAGGTAGTGCCAGCGATTCTCAACCTGTGGGTCGTGACCCCGGCGGGAGTCGAATGACCAAAACACAGGTGTCGCCTAAAGCCATTGGAAAATGTTATTTACTTGGAATTACAGTTTTGAAGTAGCCACCAAGATTATTTTTTGGTTTGGGGTCACCGCAACACAAGGAACTGTATTGCGGGGTCACAGCATTAGAAAGGTTGAGAACCACTGCTGCAAACTCTGTATTAAATATATTTTTAAAAATTAAAAATAAATTAAAAAGAAAAAAGCAAAGTGTCTAATTCAATAGTTATATCAGTTTAATCATTATGAGTTCCATACAAAATATACAGCGTATAGTGCTGTGTTATGAAATTATTATGTTATATATGAAAGATTATTTAACTCAATATAGTGTATATATTTTACCAAGTATGTGAAAAGTATACCTTTTCTTAGGATGTGAAAGATGTGAAAGATGTAATTGCAAAGTGTTAAGTATATCAAATGCAGTTCACGTTTCCCACAAGGTATAGGACACAATATCTTCACTGTGTTTGGCAACCTTCATTCAGTGCTGAGGCACAGCATTTTAACACTGCAGAGGTATAACATTTTAAAATGCAGTGTGATTTGACAGTTCACTGATTCTAGATGCTGGCAACTGAAGTGAATGCCAGAGCTCTGAATATTCCATGTCCTAGGTTTGAAATCACCACCTGGCTCCTCTGTTATTTTCTGAATTGAGCGAGGACATTATGCCTCTGTGTTACTCAGATCACATAATGTATGAAGATAAGTAACTTAAAATGTTGGAGAAATAACTCAGTGGATACTTCAGAATGTCCATTTTCATCTAAGTCACACTGTGGGGCATTAACATGAGTCTGTTCCCTTTTCCAGGAGTTGAAGCACAGGGGAACCTTGATAAATGACCTCTGGACTAGCTTCATGTAAAGATGAATGGTGTGTGTGTGTGTGTGTGTGTGTGTGTGTGTGTGTGTGTTTGTGTGTGTTTGAGACAGTTATTTGAAATATGTCAGACTTTTATAATTTATTTTTATCATTTACTCACATGTACGTGTGTAAGAAAATGTGTCATTAAATGTTTTTTTAAAAATTTGAACAAAAGAATTATTCTCTATTGCATGTTACTTAGTGCTAACAAACTAGTGTTCAGTGAGAGTTACATGTGTCAACACATGTTGGTCTTAGTTTATCTATCTATAGCACAAGGTCCTCAGTAAAGGTTTTTTGTGAAGATCACCCATATATACACACACACACACAGAGGAGAGAGATGGAGAGAGAAGTAGAGAGAAACAGAGACACAGAGAGAGAAACAGAGAGAGAGAGAGACAGGGAGAGAGAGAGAGAGAGAGAGAGAGAGAGAGAGAGACCAATATAGCACATGTTCAAAGGTCCACACATGAGGATCTGAAGCTTTGGAGAACACCTAGTTATAAGCGATAACAGTAACCTAATGTTCAAAGTGATATATGACTATTTTTGCTCTATTACCTTCGTTAGAAAAAGGCTCTAACCCCATATTCTTTTTTAAAAATAATTTTATTTATTTATTCTTGTTTCAGAACTTTTGTTTATTTATTTATTTATTTTCACGGCCGGCTCAGCCTGCCCCGATGGCAGGGCTGGCGCAGCATGTGGTGCCGGGGATCGAACCGCGGTCCCTGCAGCCGCCCCACAAGCAGGCGCTTTAGACCACTGAGCCATCCCACCGGGCCCTCTAACCCCATATTCAAAGGGATTATACAAGACCTTGAATACTGTAGAGTAAATGAGATTATTTGGGCCCTTAGAGGCTGCCTGCCACAGATGTTCTGAAGGGTGCTTGTGAGGCTACATCTGCTGAAGCTTGCTCATCCATCTTTGATTCATAAACAGATATACAAATATTTAGCATAGATCTTTCCAAACACATACATATTCTTTCTGTCTTGTTGGTTGTGAGTATCCTGATGCAATATCAAGATAATCAAATTACAGAGTTCATTGAATCTTCTGCAGCATTTTTTCACAGTCACTTTTATTTTAGAGATAATAATTTTGATATAGGACATAGGTAAATGACTTCACTGAAATCACAAAGCTGATTACTAAGTACTTAACATGGTAGCACCGGTACACATTTTCTAGCTTGCAATTTATTAAGAAATTTAGAACGATTTTACACAAGTGAGGTTAATTTTGTATGCATATTTCTTTATCTCTTAAGCACTTACTTAAGCAACTTGGACTTTGGCATTTATCTCTTAGGCAGCTGCTGTTGAAGGCGCTCTAACAAAAAATACATAAAAGCCTAAGAGATATATCATGCTTAATAGGACGTCAGCATGTGGCAAGAAAATTTGTGTGAGAAACTTGAAAATTGAGATCTAAGATACACAGTAGCAAAATATTTGTGCAAAATAACTCTGTACAACCCTGACAGGTAAACAATATACAGACCAAGTCTGTGTCATCCTAATTCTCAGAATAAATGAAGGACAAAGCTTGTACACCAAGTATTGTGTAAGTGTGCAAAAAATAAAATTCCAAAAGGTTAAGTGGTACCTTCAGCAACAAGGTCTGTATATAAATCAAAATTTTTGATATTTTTATAATGATGAAAGATATTTTTCCTAATAATTCCCCAATTTTTATGATTTGGCCCCAGTTTAAATACACTAGAGATTAAGAATAAATAATACTTGAGTGATACTATTAATAACTGTACTAAAAGCTTAAGTTATCTCACTAATTTTTTTATCATCACTAACACTTTATGCTAATACTTTATATAGCATGAGGTACATATGATCTTATTCCCATTTACAGATAAAAGACTAGGTCCAAAAGAACATACATAAAATTTATAGCTGATTCCTGGAAATTTTAGATATGTGGATCTGTAACACAACCCATGCGATTGATAGCAATTGGACACATAAATATGGATGATATTTCCCAGACAAAATATGTTGTATGGGAAGAAAAGAAAAACAAACAAAAGATAAAGCAAAGACAAAAGATCCTTTTGTTGAGCTTGAGAAATAGCTGCAATTCTAAAAGACAGGTAAGACAAGTGGTGCCTGATAGTAAGCATGGAGTTGACGCTTAGGAGAAATTATAGTAAATGTTGTGTCAACTTAAGGAAAGTGAACATTTCAAGGAGAGGTAATTAGCATGCCAATTAATGCAGAGAAAACAAATAAAATGAGGACAATAACACTTCCTCATTAGAGTTAGTAGTAAACCTATGAAACTGACAAGAGCAGAGTGTAATGAGTAGAGTTGAGACAATGGCGATTGGGTAGAGGCCAAATTAGTAAGGTTGGTCCCTGAAAAAGATGAGTGGTATTATGGGTGCACTCGGGTTGACTTCTTCAATGTATCTTGTATATTATGAAGGAATCAGTAGCAAAGGAAAAGTCCACATGCAGAATAGTGGTGGAAAAGACAAGACAGAACAACTCTACAGATTGGAGAACCCAGGTGAGGTTGGAGGCCAAACACATTACAGAAATAAAGCACTACTACAGTGTTCGTACATGTTGACGTGCAATGTTTGGATTGGGAGTTCATGCTAAAGAAATAATTATGGGTGTACTCAAGATATAAATGTACTTGTGATAAAATTTACCATAGTGAAAACCTGGAAAAGACAGCCTATTGAGAAGATTTGTTTAATAAATTATGGTACATTTATATGTAGAATATCACAGAACCATTCAAAACTTTTGGAAGATTAATAAACAGCTGAGAAATGTATTTCTAACATGTCTAATGAAAATGAAAGTTATAGAAAAGGATATAAAATTTCATTATTCAAAATTTCAAGAATTTATGATATGATGCAGAATTGCATGAAGTATTACAGTTGTTTCCTGTACAAGAATGGACTGCATGTTCTTAATTTGGAATATTGTAAGAAAGCAAGACCTATTCCCTGACCTTAAAATGCTATGTTGCTTGTTTCTTGCAATCCTGGAAGCTGGGAAGTAAGGGTAATGACACCAGCAGATTTGGTATTTGGCCACTTCCTGCTCCTTATTTGAGTCCCCACTTCATAATCTCATAATTGCATACATGAGGAGAGATAAAGGAATGTTTTCAGATGACTTTTGTAAGAATGTCAGTCTCATTCATGGACTCTCTGTTCTCATAATGAAACTCCCAAAGATGTCACCAGCTAATGGCCTCAACTGGTAGCTAAAATTTCAACACATGAATTTTGAAGGGACACAAATATTTTCTGTGGAAGCATGTGAATTATATTTTTGTTGGAGGCCAAACACATCACAGATATAAAGCACTACTACAGTGTATGTACATGTTCACATGCAATGACATGTTATTGCTCTTGACTTTATTTTTATTTCTATTTTAAGCATTCATAAGTGTTAGCATTAAAAATGTCTTATTTCAAAGGATTTATTGAGGGCTTACTAACAATTTAAACTATGATTCCTGACATAGTAAAGCATATGTTAAGCTGCTGTTCTAAAGCACATGAATTCATGTGCTCTTCACAGGTGTATATGGCAAAATGCTCCCATAGTTTTGAAAACGTTGTTTCAAGTTTCACAGGTGTAGTTGTTAAGGGTAGTAATAATTAGAACATCCAATATGCTAACTTTGAGTATTATACTTCTTTCCAGCTTTAATTGACAAATAAACATGTTTGGCACAATGTGATTTAAAACACATACGTGATGTACTACTTTGGAAGTGATGTGTTACCGTGAGTCCTCCAATCCACAGAGGTTCATTAGGTGCCTTCTTGTCATGGAACCAAGAGCCACAGTGAGGAGATGAAATATTACCAGCTGACAAAAAGAGTCAAATGTAGAACTTATTTTTATTTTATATTTTTATTATGGCTGGCTCAGCCTGCCCTGGGGCTGGGGCTGGTGTAGTATGCAATGCTGGGGATCAAACCATGGTCCCTGCAGTTGCCTAAGCTTTCCTAAGTGAGTGCTTTAGACTGTTGAACCATCTCTTTGGCCCATAACGCTATTCTTAAAGTACTGCAAACATGGTATTGTTAGATTTTTGTAATTTACAGCGATATCATTTTTTAGCTGATACAAGTTTTGCACTACAGCAAAAGTGCAAAACTGTGCCTCTAGTTAATTTAAATCAATGAAATGATGTGACAGAATAGTGCTTTAAAAATTCATATCTGAGACATAGTTCAACCGGTGTTATAGAAAATACAGATCTGTAAACTACATGGACATAGAGCATTAAAATGTCAGTTTTTTCTGTAGTGATTTCTCTAACTCAAAGCTTTTCTGGAATAAAAGTGAAGGCTTAATTACATAATTTTATTTACTATTTCTTTAAAAGGTATTATTTTGAACCTGTAGAGCAGTATTTATCTTCTTCCTACAGATTCAACTGTAATTTCAACTTATTCTAATTTACATATTTGTTGAACACTTATCAATCTTATTTAATCTTTCAAAGAACCAGCTTTTGGATTCATTAATTCTTTGTATTGTTTTCTTTGTCTCAATTGAATTGATTTCTGCTCTAATCTTTATAATTTCCTCCCACCTTCGGGCTTTGGATTTCGTTTGTTCTTCCACTTCTAGTTGGTTTAAGTGTTGTGTAAGATTGTTTATTTATTCCCGTTCTATTTTCTTAATGTGTGAGTTCAGAGCTATGAATTTCCCTCTGAGAACTGCTTTAATTGCATCGCAAAAATTCCGGTAGGTTGTGTTTGAGTTTTCATTAAATTGTAGATACTGTTTTATTTCTTCTTTAATTTCATCTGTGACCCATTGGTTGTGGAGAAGAGTGCTGTTTAGTTTCCATGTAGTCCTGGAATTCCCATGGTTTCTTTCGTCATTTATTTCCAATTTGATTGCACTGTGCTCAGATAGTATGCATGGGATAATTTCTGTTTTCTTGCATCTACTTAAGCATGATCTATGGACTAATATGTGATCTATTTTAGAAAACGTTCTATGTGCAGCTGAGAAGAATGTGTATTTTGAGGTGGTTGGATGGAACACTCTGTATATGTCCACTAAGTCCAATTGTTTCAAGTTTTGATTCAGTTCTGCCACTTCTTTGCTGATTTTTGTTTGCTTGACCTATCTTTTTCGGATAAGGGAGTGTTGAGGTCTCCTGTTAAGATTGTACTATTGGATATAAGATTTTTCAGGTCCATTAAGGTTTGTTTTGTATAGCTTGCAGTTCCCATGTTGGGTGCATACATATTTATGAGTGTTACCTCTTCATCATGAATTTTTCCCCTAACCAGTATGTAGTGGCCTTCTCTATTTTGTT
>PVJA010047221.1:0-14759 GCA_004027025.1 Myocastor coypus
GACCTTGCACTTGCCCAGCAGGCACTTGTGCCTTGGAGCTATCTCCCCAGCCCCTATTTCTGTATTTTGCTAATTTTTTTTCAAAATGAAAATCTATCGACATACTACTTAATTAAAATAAGATAAAATGATACCTCCTTACCATTAGCAAAGAGCCATTAAAATGGATGTTTAAAACCTATATAGATCCAAATACTTAAGCAGTTGCAAATTTTGTACTCTTTATGCATATAATAAAATATTTTTCAAATAAAAACAAATTTGTACTCTACAAAAATTTATAATTTTATATTAAAGCAATGGAAGGGCAAACCAAAACTCATTCTGTCAGAAGCTAGGCCCACTGAGAACTGTGCATGTGTGTATGTGGGGACATGAGGTGGAGCGTGCTTCCTGCATGGCATTTCCTTTTTTAGTAATGGACAGCTGAATTATGACCAAGTTGAATGAGATGAGTTTGACATTCAAATATGGGGTGGGTGATGTTGAACCATTCTCAGTTGAGATTTTGAACAGTGATTTAGAGCAATGCAAAGAATTGCCTGAGTGCACCGAATAAGTTATCTGAGAGCATATTTGTTTACCTATTTTTTTTTGGGGGGGGTGTAATAGTGACCCCAGCTGGATTGCTGTGTATGTGCATTTAGGTCCAGGTTAAACCGTTATAAGTCTGTGCTTGGAGGTATGAGGGATTTCCTTGAAAAAAAGAAAGAAAGAAAGAAAGAAAGAAAGAAAGAAAGAAAGAAAGAAAGAAAGAAAGAAAGAAAGAAAGAAAGAAAGAAAGACAGAAATCTCTTCTGTGCATGTTACTAACAGATAGAAGATACCCAGGTCATGTCTGAGTTCCCCTGCTTTAGTCATCTAGTTGTCAGCAGAATGAGTTTGTAGGTTAGGGCTGAGCTACTATCCAGTGGTTTGAGTCCAACTACTGACTCTTAGTTTTGGGTTTACTATCTTTGAGAAAGCATCAGTCCTTGAGAGATCTTGGGGACTGTCTTTCTGTGCTTCAGAGCTCTGTATCTCTGTATTTCTTTTTTCTTCATAGTTTGAGTTTTCTTTTCCTTTATTTTGGGGCCCTCAAGCATAAACTGCTCTTCAGACCAAATGGACTGCTGGTCTTGGCCCTGCTAAAGAGCACCATTCCACGTATCGCAAGAAGTCACAGAAAGAACTGAGAGAGGTAGCGAATTCATAATCAGACAGAAGCAGCTTTGGGGACTGGAGGTGGAGCTCGGTGGTAAGGGACATGGTAAAGGTGCACAGGTTCTGGGTTTGATACCAGCACCAAAGAACAATAACAACAGCAATGAAAAGCTTTAATGTGATAGGATTTGCATGTGACGTTATGAAAATGCTTTGGACCTGGATAGCAACAATGCTCATACAATGTTGTAAATGTACTTAGCATCTCTGAAGTATATACTTTTAAGTGGCAAAATTTATTTATGGTTATTTTGCCACATTAAAAAAAAGAAGAGACTTTCTAAAGTGATATCCACATTTGCAAGTTCTTATTTCTCCTAAACTTTTATTAGGAAGTTAAAGTAGACCTGCCGTGCCCAATACACACAGCCAGATTTTACCCACTTGGGGCAGCCCTGCCATTCATATGTATGTGCCTGTCCTGCTCAATTTGAGCCCTCAGGAGGATGTGGTCTTGTGGGTTGCATCTTCAGGAAGCCTTTGTGGACTGAACAGAGACGAGGATATTTGCTGTGAAATGTGTCCCCTAATTTACTTTGGACAAAGCCTCAGGATGTGATATAACACAACATATGTATATATGCATCCAGGCAGGTGTGACTGGAATTTGTAGACTGGAATAAGTAGACTGGAATTTGTCAACAAAGAGATACACTCGAGGGCTAAAATAGTTTATCCATTAGTAGTTTCTATTGATTTCCAGTTCAAAATGAGATTTTTCTCATGAGTTCCTTTTTTTTTTTTTTTAGATGTAAGCCATTGATTCTACAGCTTTACTTTTCAGTCTCACTGAAATAGATGAACATCAATAAGTGACTGCAAAACTGCAGGAAGTACACAGAGTAACGTTTTCCATTTTTCTCCTTGTTGGGGCTGTGGTTCAAGTCCCGGCCCCACCACTGGCTGAGGCCAGGACTGTGACCCTGAGCTTTGCAGTGCCCACAGATTATGTTTTCTATGTGGTCACCTCACCTCCTTTTTACTTTCTCTTTGCCTTCGAAAGGGAAGCTTGGAAAGGAGCAGGTAATACTTAAATTGTTTTGCCTCCTTTTTTTCAATTGATTGTACACTTTCTCTTCCTAATTTCTTATACATTTCTTTCTTCTTCCAATTTTAGACATATGTATTTGATAATATGAATCACTAGTCACAAGCCTACACTATGTATTACAACAAATACTGTGAAATTCATATTACATTGTTAAGTGAAATTCTGTATCACTTATATTTTTTTCTGTTTTAATTCTAATTTGTACTGTCCTTAAAAAAAATAAAGGGAAGTTTATCCTTAGAAAAAGAACTAAGCTTTGTGGCACTGTGTGCAGCACCCTCCTCACAGTTATTGTTGTCAGGGTACAAATAAAGCCTGAGGCTGACCCTGTTAGGCCAGTAGATTCCATTTTGGTGTCAGAGAAGATCCCACTTAAGAAGGAACATCAATCACTGGCTTAGTGATCCTCTCCTGCTTTAGTTTCAGTTTCTTGCACAGTTTACTTTTTCTCAGTTGTTAGTTGTTCTAGAATCAGGACTTTTACCTTCAAGAGCCCTAATTATGTTTACCTGGCATGGAAACTTAGTACTATAAGTAATACATAATGGTCCATTCAGGCTTTACTAAACATTTCAGGTCAATATTATCTTGTGTTCTCTTACATATTTTGAAAGAGGGAGAATTCATTACTTTATTCCGACTATTTTAATGACTTTCAGAAATGTCATCTTCTCTACATAGTCATTTATGAGATCATTCACACTTGTATCGATGCAAGCCTAACCCAGACAGGCCTCCTGCCTACTCCACGCCAGCTCGCAAACACATCCTAAGCGTGGCTCCACATGAAGTGAAGCGTGCTGGTGCTGTTGCTCAGCTGCGTCGCATCTCGAGCCACGCTAAGGCACCTGTGCAGAATCTGCAGCTGGTGCTGTGTAGGCAGAAAGGTGACTCATTTACTTCGGAGGAGCTCCTGGTGCCCTGAGCAGGTGACCTGGAAAGGTGCTAAAGAAATCCAGAGCCACCATTTTCCAAGGTAACTTCATTATCATATGGAGTGCACACCTTTCTAATTTGCAGCCCAGCAGAAGCGATTGCTTCCTGAAGGAGCTGTGCTCTCTGTCTACTCGCGAGAACCAAAGCACACCAAGGCAGCCACCATCAAGCAGCATTCACCTCCAACTTAGAGCTGTTGGGCAGGGCTCTCTGGTCTTGGTCTGTTCACACTACATTTTCTCTGTCATCACTGAGACATTTGTTTTAAATACATGCTTGTCCCAGCACTTGGGAGGCTGAAGCAAGAGGATCAGTGTGAGTTCGAGACCAGCCTGGGTTACAAAAATGAGCTCAAGGAGAGCCTGAACTGCATAGTGAGACCCTGTCTCAAAAAGACAATAAATAAATAAATAAATAAATAAATACATACATACATACATACATACATACATACATAAATAAATGAATGAATGAATGTAAGCATGCTTGTGGATGCCCACTGGGCCTCTTAAAATTTGTCCACTCCCCAGTGTGATATACCAAGTGTTAGCTTCACCTGTTCAGTGTCAGAATGCGGAGGTCAGAGTCAAACCCTTGATTTGAACCTTGACCTCTGCCTGCAAACAGCATGACCTGGGGCTAGTTTTTTCTCCTCTTTTGGTCACTTCTTCTGGATGATAACTTAGCAACCCTTATAGGGTTGTCGTGATGAGTATACAAACTGATATCAGTAAAGTGCGAGGAGCAGTTCTGGGTGGTACCTAGTTATTATTCATTAAGGAAAATCAGTCTCTGAAACACATTTAGCAATAGTACTCACCTTGTGCAATAATTGTGAAAATTAAGTTAAATGCTTGATTTTCACTAAAGGAAATATGTCTGGTGAATGCTCAATAGATTTTAAATGATTATTCCTAATAAAAATAGATATTAAGGTATCATATCTACCTTCAAAGATTTCCAGTGTAAGCACACATTAAACCAGAGGACAATTAAGCAATGTGCTAAATGCTATGAACTGTAACAAAATCTAGACAGTAGAAGAAAAGAGTCTCTACCCCGGAGTGTTAGATGATCCCTGGTGACAGGAGTTCAGGTGGGACAAGAACTTGGAGAAGAATTTCCAGGTGGAAGTGGAAGTAGCGGTGGCCCAGAGGGTTCAGAAGTGCACAGCAAGGCAATAGCAGGTGTGCTCAGCAGGGAGCCAGGGGCATTGGTCAGGAGATGGGAGTGGTGGGTGTGACAGTGCTCAGGGTGAGGGGAGCACAGGGGAGCCAGGTGGCAGCGAGCAGTGGGGCCCACAGAGTACCTTCTCTTCCCGTGCAGATTGCCGTGGCAAGAATTGTCTTTCTGATCCCTGCACAAGCGTTCCCAGCATGGCATGCATGCTGAAGTTCCCTTTGGTTCTTGCTTTATGCCCTTTGGCCCAAGGCTTTAGGTACTACTCAGCTTTCCTGACACTTTCTCCTGCATTTCTCCTGAAAAGTGGCTGTGTCTCTCTGTGAAATTTTTCCTGAGAGGAAATGAGGGAGGAAAAAGCTTCAGCTGCCTTAGTTCTTTGAGCCGGCATTCTATGGCCTCCAGAGTGTGAGCTTGTGTGTGTATCCCACTTCCTCCCTCACATTTTCTTTGGAGTAAGAACAAATTATCATTTAACAAGTAACAGTGGTATTGGACCAGATTTTACCAGTGATCCAGGCCTCCAAAAACCTCTTGGTGTAGAAATCCTTCCTAAGCTGCTGCTGTAGTCTTCCTAGAAAAGATGCATCTCGGGGCTCCTTAGGATACACACCTTATCCTCAAGATGTTCTTTCTTTCTTTTCTTTTCTTTTATTTTATTTTAAAGATATTCTTTCTTTTCAGTTTGGAACCCTAGTGAGTCTGAAATGATCACCTTTATTACTGATAATTGTTATTGATGGGTTTGTGAGAAGACCATAAATAACCATAAAAGTGTTGGCATGTTGGAAGATGCCCATCTATATGTATATAAGGGTTGTAGTCATGGGCCATAAGGTATTAGCTAACACATTTTTTGCCTGATGTGGGAATATCATGTATGAAACTTTATAGAAGATACCTACATGTAAGAGTATTTCTAAGAAATTAAGGCCTTCCTTTCAAAAAAGCTATAGTGGTTTTAAAGAGTAAATAAACAGAAAGGCGATAAAGTTGTAACAGCATAGCTGAGCCTAATAAATGCTGATAGTAGCACTCATTTTAAAAATTTAAAACCTATTTTAGGAAGCCTTTTAAGGATAACTGTCTTTCTTACTCTATTTTAGGATTAACATTTGGAATGACTTGTTAACTCTCCACACCTCCCAGGGGCTGCTGGCAATTCAGAGGCCAATTCCAGAAAGTGGCATGCACCAAGCCAACGCTGTGCACCAGCGGAGTTATGTTAACTCATTCAACTTCACCGCAGCCTGGACTGTCAGCGTTGCCCTAGTTTTCAAATAGAGAAATAGGGGCTGAGAGAGTAGGGGCAGCAAGTGCCCACATTCGTCCATAAGCTTTGAGGGGAGCACTGGGCCTCAGGTGCTGACCTCCTGAGCACTCTATGATCTTGTTTCATTTGCAGTGAATTCCTGGACACATTTCCTGTGGTCTTTTCTCTAGTTTCATAATAGTTACAAGCTTTCAAAAAAATCAGTTTTCCTTCATTCTTAATGCACATCCAGGATATGAAACTCAATTGAGGAGAAATTGCTTCTTTCGAAGAACCCCTCATGATCTTACATCAATGTGTTATCAAATGTAGTTTGCCATTCAGTTAGTTTGGGGGATGCAGAATGAAAACCAGTTTGCCAGGGTTCTGAGCACAGGACTTCTCCGGGTCTTCGGTACACTCATGTGCACTCTGAAGCCCGACGCGAAGGAGGCTACCCCCGTCCTTGCACAAACTCCTCACAAGCTGTGGGTGTGCTGGCTCATCCTTGTATTCTGGTGAAACACTCCAAGAGGCTCATGTCCCATGGAAGTACTCATACTGGCAGTGTGTGATTGGGGTATATAGATAGTGTGTAACATGGGCAAAGCATGTTACCTCTTTTAGCAAATTTTCCATGCTCCAGGTTGGACTAATGGTCTCTTTGGCTTTAAAAATTCTATGATATAGTAGGATAGCTTAGATAATTGTACTGCCAATTTCTGCTGGTCTTTTGAAAGGCATAATTAAGGCTTATGTTTTTTTTCTTTTTATATTTTTTCTTTTTAATTTCTTATGACTTTCTTTGTTATTATTTTTAATCCATTTTGCAGATTTATATCTGATAACCTAAACAACTAACTTGAAGATAACTTCATGCAATACAGCAACCGTGGTTGTTGAATTCCTATTATTTGTTTAATGAAGTTTTATATAATTTCTAATACTTTTTGGTTTTTACTATTTTATATTCTTTAACAAATAATAAATAAAAAATTCCATGATATGGAATCCCCAGGTTGAGGAACCTATGCTACCATATGAACTTGCCAAGGACAGATGATGTTCTTCTAAAAACCATTCATTCATGGAACGATTGAGTGATTACTAAGTACTAAGCTAGGTTTTGAGGATATCAAGAAAAATGCATTAATCTGGCAAATAAGGCATACTACCTGCCCTCTGAATTGGAATTATTATTAATGAATTATTTTTAAAAATACAGTGAGAGCAACAGAAATATGCATAGATGATACACAATTACTGATGGATATAAAGAAGGAAAAAGTAAGAGAGAAGTGGAAGCATAAGTAATAAAGACTCATGGAGGAATTGCCTTCTCTAGGTGGCAGGTATAAAGCCTTCTGGAGGAAAGACTCTAAATCTGGTCTCAGGAGATGGTTGGGCATCAGCCAAAGGGACTAATTGTTGAGATTTTTCTCTGCAGATGCTTGAACTTTATTGGGCAGTATGATGGGCAACCAGCAGGAGATGTAAGTAGGGAGGTGACCAATTCACAGAAGCACCTTCTACAGCTGTAGAGCAAACACATACTAAGAGAAGAGAAGCAAGGAGGGAAACTGGGAGGTGTTTGCTGACATTCAAGGTATAGATAGTGAACCTATAAACCAAGAGAATAGGAACTTGGAGGAAAGATTGGCTTTTTTTTTTTTTTTTTTTTTTCAGTACCAAGGATTGAACTCAGGACCCTGCGCTTGTCAGGCAATCACTTATTCTATTGAGCTATCTCCCCAGCCCTGAAGAGTAGATTTGATAAACATTTAGTAGCTATGACCTGCTTAGTCTGGTGATTAAATGAGGCAGGCAAAAGAAAGGTCATCACCTATTTCTTCAGACGATTTAGTAAATGAAATCAGTATGAGGGGCTACTTTATGAAAAAAAAATGATATGATGTAACCAGTTTTGGATCTGTAGCATGGTAGGTCTTTCTAAGACATTGCCAGTATCTTAAAATTTGGAGCTGCTATAACACAATCCTTTCCTGTGCATTAGATTCAAGTGGAGCTTTCAAATGAGGTTTCCTCATTCAAATGAGGAAAAGGCTCACATTTAAGAGCCACTTCATAGTGACACTTATTTGATTTAGGCTGTTGGAATATTGCAAATAAATAGAATCATTATTATTTTGTTATTATTATTGTTAACATGCTGGGAATTGAACCTAGAATCTTATGCATACTAGGCAAGTGGCAATTTTATTTTTAATATAAATATTCAAAAATATAAATAAATTCAGTTTAATTTTATTTAACCATAGTATTACAAGGCAGGTAACAGATTGTATTTATTCTTGTTAGTTTAAGTCTAGTTGAAATAAGAGTACTTATTGTCGAAAAAAAGCTCCATAATGACTAGCTTACCAATTTTTCTGCCAGAACAAAATATTATTTAAAAGTCTTCTCTAAAAAAAAAACAAAAAAACAAAACAACAACAACAACAAAAAAAAGTCTTCTCTAAATCCTTAAAATTGATTTGGTGACTTAAAGATTATAAATCTACTCTTAGCTTCATGCATGATAGGTGTTCAATGGTCTATAATACTGAAGCCCGGTAATTCACCCACACTTGTTCAGCTGTCAGCATAAAGTGAACCATTTTTAAGTGCCTTTTCTCATTTCTTTCCAATATACTACTATCACTTCAATAGATTATCTCAGCATCTTTTGACCTTTTGTAAGGGTTAGAGATATGAGACACGTAAAAACTGGCCCATTATTACTCCTGGGAGGTTTATGCAAGCAGGAGGTACTGGCCAATTTTGTAGCTTTGTCAGCAATTGCAACTAGATGTAAGGGAAGCAAGTGATAGGGGAGTTAAGTGGGGAGGAAATAGGAAGGATGAAGAGTAGAAATAAAAGCAAGGGAGACCATCGCTTACCAGGTTCTTGCTGTATTTCATGGTGGTTTTTAAACCAAGTAATCTGAGGTTCTGGGACACCACCAGCATAACAGTCTAGTGTGGTGGAGCCACTGATGGCCACCGTGTGGTCGCTGAGGTTCTGCAGAATGTATGGCGCTTCCTGACCTGGTGAAGAGAGAGAGTGACTTGTGGTTATTCGTCAGCTTTGAGGCCTTGTAGACATATGTTAACATTTTCAATATTTATATATGTACAAGAAAATCTCACCAATAGCTTGCTTTGCATTTTGGTCCCTAAGGTACAGTTTGGCAGCTACCCTACTGCTTTCTCTTTAATAAGATGCCGCAATAAAATGGAATGTGCTGGATGCAGTGGGGTTAGGGAGAAGATTCTACACTTTTAGATTTTAGTGCAAAGGTTTTTTTACCTGGCCTAGTAGTGTCCTATCCTGTCCTGTCCTTTCCTTTTCTCCCTTTCCCTTCCTCTTCCTTTCTTTTCATTTTTTCTTTCTTGAGAAAAGCTTTTATGAAAGACAAAGGTTTTATTTTATATTCTGGTATCTATAAATTATATAGGCTTGTAATGAATGTTTATGCTAGCATATTGTAGTGATGGGCTTATAAAATGTTATGGTTTTATTTCTTTTTTCTTTTTTTTTTTTCAGGCCTGGGATCAGACTTGCACATGTTAGGCAAGTGCTTATTCTACCACTGAGTCATTCCCAGCGGATTCTTTCTGCAGTTTTATTCATGTCAGTGAGGGTGCGTCGGTGTTACTCTATAACCTACATCACAAGGTAGCAGACCAAAGAGAAGAACTCTTGAATTTTGAAAGCTTTATTGATTGTTCCCTTCCTCCAAACCCTTCCCAAATGCAAACAACCAAGGGATTAATTCAAGAGGCAGAGGCAAGGATTTATAGGTTTTGCACTATATAATAGTACAAATATTGTATTTTATATTATTTTCTCTTAAAACATACAAATATATAATACAATACAATTTATTCCAATAAAATGCCAACCAATATAGTACAACAAAATGAATTTAATACATTAAGATGCAATACATTACAACATTAAAATCTCACATAGGAACGGCAGTACCCCCAAAGCCCCCAAACGAGCACAGTGTTTCTATTTAATGAAGTAGTCAGTCCTGCTGATGTGTATACATTCTAGTTAGGTGGGCACTGGATGGGTAGCTCAGGCTTCCAATGTAAAAGAATAAAAGTGACTTCTAATATCTTTCAACCCTCCCAAATCCTCCTCTTTCCTTCTTGTTACAAATCCTGAAACAGAAATCAAAAGTCTTGGCATAATCCACACACCTTGCATCACCAATTTCATTTATATAATACGAGCTTTCTCTGGCCATTTTTTATTTCCTCAGCTTAATGTATTAGCACTGTGAAAGCAGCTTAGGAGTAATTACAATGCTACAGAAGAGGACTCAGTGCAGCAACTTTTACTCCACTTTCCTCTAGTGTTCTGCTGAGTCCCCAAACCTTTCTCTATTTCTGCAGGATAAGTCTCAGGATTAGCATTCATTAAAGCCATTTAGACATCCCAAATTTAAAAAATAGGTTATCATATAACTTTTATAACATGGTGTAGTAGTACAATGTGGCAGGATTACTATCAGGAGAAACATTTCTCAGTAAATTTTGATTCCTGTGGTTATTAGTCTTCTCATTTTCTATAAAATGAAATCTAAAGGCAAAAGTATTGAAAGAAGGGCTTTGATGTATAAAATCTTCAAACATAGTGTGGATTAAATGACAGCAATGACCCTCTTGCCCCATTGGGAATCTCTGTCCTGTCCTAATGTCCCCTGTAGGCAGGCCCTTCCCAGGTTTCTGGCTGGTGTTCTGTGCAGCCTGTCACACAGCTCTTCCTAATTGAAAATACAGCCCTGCAAGCCTTCAAGTCATAGCTTGTTCACACTTGCACATTAGAACTTTGATGTTTTAAGGCTATAAAGACCCCAGGCATATTAGCAAAACATAATGAGATGATGAAGAGCAGTACCCTGGCACTGTTCCGTATCTCTAGCAGTGGCAAGCTGCCTATGGCTCTTATTGACCACTCAGAGCCTGCTCACTCAGTTATATTCTCAATAGCCTCTTCCAGAACATTTTACTGTTTTTAACGTGTTAAACATGATAAAAGTTTATTATTGCATAGTCCTTATAAAAAGGAAGTTTGAATAGAGGGACCCCAACACTCAAATTATTTTCATATCTATAATTCAAAACATCAACAGACAGGATTTGGACTTCCCTGACAGGTGTTCAGAAAACAATGCTTATATAGAAAAGAACATTTCATTTTAACATAAATATCATAAAGAACTCCCAGAGGCCCTATTTTTACTACACAAACTTCAGACAAGCAGCAGCAAAAAAGCTGCAGAACAAACACAGAGCTCTCAAATACAAAGTTCACATAAACTTTCTGAAGTGTACAGTATTGGGATATAGTTTTTACAAATGTTCTTCTATGTGAAGTGTCTTGTTTTTGTGTACATTTCACTTACTTAACTTTCTAATGAATTCTTGTATTCTGTCACTTCCTACGTTGTAATAATCTATTTTGACATTTTAAGTAAGAACAGTACGCTAAACCCATACATATTGATGGAAGTAGACACCTACTCCTTAAATTTAATAAGCATAGCTTATCCCTTCAGAATTAATAAAATATTTCGAGTGGTTATATGATCCCTTTAGAAAATCAGAATTAATGAAATATTTCTACTGGTTCTAAGTAGCAAAAGATAGCTGCCCACCAAATTCCTATTTTCCTTTCTAGCATTTTGGCCCCAGAATACACAGCTCCTTTATCTGGAGTAGGGGTTGAGGAACCAGCCACACACCCCACCCCTGCTTCAATTATTCTTTACTGTAGCCTCAATGGTCATGTTTCGCCTCCTCTCTTGTTTATTCTCACCTCACTTCATACTCCAAAGAATCACTAATGAAAAGCAAGACTCACCTAATAGTTTCTTTTAAAAAACCCCTTTGATAGGGTTAATTACACAATAAACAATTACTCTATAAAATTCTGAAAATCATCCTTGGAATGCTAATAACTTCCTCCCAGAAGAATTGCAACAAGGGGAAGGAAACACTAGGTTCTACATGTCCAATGCATCTTTTTTATTTTCATTTCTTAAAATAAGCTCTAAATCATTTCATTTGGTTTTTCAGCTTTTGTAAAATCCAAGGCCCCCAAGTTCTATGGCACTGAGGCACTGTTTCCTGAAGGAACCCTCTGGCTTATAAAGAACAAAGAGGCCAGGCCAAGGAGCCATAGGTAAAATTTCAAGATACAATTGATTATTCTTTCCTTTGGGCTGACAACTTCCAGGTTGCCAATTGTTTTCTGAGCATTTGGGGCTCCAAAAAACTGGCATTCTGGGGAAATGCTATTGTTTACTCTTCCACACTTGACAAAAGCAATTCCCATGTGAAAAACAAGTTTAGCCATGGGACAGAGTTGGTTACCTAAAGGAGGAAACAGACTGGTGTGTTCCCAAGCTTAAAAAGTCACCATACTGTCACCTCCTCTTGAGCTGCCCAGCCACTGTGCTTCTCAGCCATGGTGATTTTGGTCATTAATCATAACTTTTCTCCCTCTGTATTCCATTCAAGTCATTTATAATGGTCAATCATAAATGAAAACAAAACAATGCTTATTAAATTGATGAAAAAGTCACTTTCCGCTCAAACTCAACCTTAAGACAAAGAGATTGGACTCTCTTGATTTTAAAAAAGTCACATGTATTTTTAAGTGACTTTCATTCTTCCACAGTTTTACCATTTCTTAATCACCATAAAATTCCTATTAACATTTGCATATGGGTAAAGAGAACTTTTTAAAGAGACAGATTTTCAATTGACATTTAGAAAAATGCATTAGACCTTTGATCACAGTAACCTTTATTCCCTTGACAAAGTGATTATGGGCCACCTTTAAAAGTCATCACTAGCATGATAAATTTCTTTTGAAAATTAACCAGGGGATACAAATGTAAAAATAAAGGTCTGATGCACTTTTAGGTGCTGTCAGTGGCCATCTGGGCCAGTAAGGGCAGTGAGGAGGAGAGTGGAGGGCTGCAGGACTTAGCAGCTAATTACAGAGCTACCCAGAATTGGACAACAGAGGGAGGATGAGAGAGGACGGTGGTATTGGTTTACATGAGCTTTCACAATTCACATGGAGATAGAGCTTTGTTCTTTTAAAATGACACCAACAATCTTGCACCCCTGGGGTCCATTTTAGAAACTCCAGTTTAAGATCAGTGTGCTTCATGTTAAAAAAAAAAAAAAGAGGCATTTTCAAATAAATAAGCATTATAACTTGCTATCCAGGTGCTATTTACAAATCAAGAGCAGATGAAATTGTACAACATAAAACCAGGCAGAAAGTCCAGCAGAGTCTCAAATTCAACTGTACTCATTCTGAGCTAGAAAATTAACTTATTTGTGTCCATCTTTGGCAGAAATGAGCCTTTATTTAAATTATTCAGTTTGTGCAGCTTCACAATTTAAAAATAAAAAGAGGTTGGCATCAAAGAAAAGTATCAGTCCCAAGTTGCTGTTTATCAGGCAGGAGAAGACAGGAAGAACAAAACACAGAGAAGGCAGTGCAGAGATCCTCCAAATCCAGACTTGCACCAAGTCGCCCTGGGGAGCAGAACCCCTCAGCCTGAACGGGGAGCCCCGAGCGGGCACTGGGGCATCTCATTATTACTCCTAGCATCTCCGAACTCATTTTGGGAGGAACATCTCCTCTGAGCCTGAAAGTTAGCAACAGTGACAATAAATCAAGGTGATATGAGACAACTGTTACTTTTTAATGAGTCCTTTAATGTTTTACATTACTTTGTGTGGTACAATCATTCCTTGATCTTTTAAATTTGGAAATCCGAGAGAAAACTGCCTTTTTGTTGCAGTGCTCACCTCTAATTGTAACTTCTGTCTTCTGAAGGCTTTCTTCCCCTGTGTATACATTCCTGGCTCTGCAGGCATAGGTGCCCGAATCTTCCAGAGATACGTTCTTGATGATAAGGTTCAGAGTGGTGGAGTGCTCACCAGTGACGGCCATTTTTTGCTTTCTGATACTGTGATGCATTGTTTTGTTATTAACTGTACGCAGCAAAATCCAAGTAATGTCTCTGTATAAGAATTTGTTAACTGTGCAAGACAGTTTCAGGTCCTCTCCTTCCGCAGGCATTTTCTCCAAGTTAACACGAAATCCATTTGGCACATCTGCAAAATAAGAATGAAGAGCTTCAGTATAAATCTCCTGGAGAGACAGTAAGAGATCTGGATGTAAATTCTCTCAGCATCAGCAGTAAGCAGGGCGTTTATCTTTTGTTTCAGAGGAACTGATGAAGAAGCATCAGAGAGGAACTAGAACGCTGATTCCATCAGAAGTGAGTGAATAACCAAGTGTGGGAATGCATACCTGTAATCCCAGCACTCGTAATTCTGAGGCAGAAGGGTTGCTGTGAGTTTGAGGACAGCCTAGGCTACACAGTGACACCCAGTGCAACCCCCAAATGCCCCAAAAGGTATGAGAAATGAAAAATGGGGGGTGTTACTTGGTTTTTGTTTTATTGCGCCTTTCTCTCTCTTTCTCTCCCCCGCCGTCTCTCTCGCTTGCTCGCTTGTTCTTTCTTGTATTTTAGTAAGGATCTACAGGGTCTACAGGGTCTCATTATGTAGATTGGACTCATAGTGATCCGCCCTGTTTAGCCTCCCAAGATCTGGGATTATAGGCGTGCACCACCAGGCCCAATCTTAATCACCATCTCAGTGTGCCCTGGGGGCAAGGCCCCATGGCACAGCAGGGATCGAACGTCCTGGCGGCTGCATTTATTTTTTTCGTTTTCAGACAGGGTTTCACTATGCAGTTCAGGCTGCCCTGAACTTAGTATATACCCAGATTCACAGTTATCCTGTTGTCTTAACCTCCCCCAAATTCTAGGATTATAGGTATGTGCCACCACACCCAACAGGAGTGTGATTTTTTTTCCTTTTTTTTTATTACTTAAATTTAACACGGGTTATATTACATATTTTCATCATCAGATCAGTTTAGATTAATACATATAGGTATATAAGATTGATCAAACAATTAAACATTAACCCTTCTAAATCAACATTATTTTTTTTTCTTTTCCCCTTTCTTTTCTTTGAAAGTTGACATATTGCATATTGTCCTCACAATCGTTCTACAGAGTACAGT
>PVJA010047222.1:0-14664 GCA_004027025.1 Myocastor coypus
CACCTCGATTTCAGAAGAAGGCCTGGGAGGCCAGGCAGTGTGCTCCTGAGAGGGCAGTGTGTGAAGCAGAGAGTGAGAAGCCAATTCAGTGGAAACCCCAGAAGTTTGGAAAAGCCAAGAATGTGGATCGTGCTAAGAGGGAGCAAAGCCAGCCTAAGAGAGAAGCCATGGGAATTACCACCAAGAGTGCTGTAGGAGCAGAGTTGTATGATGCTCATAACTCAGTGCAGACTACTTCAGATTCTCCAGATGGAACTATGGGATTTAATGTTTACCCTGCTGGATTTTGGACATGTGTTGGTCCCAATGTTTTGCATTACCCTGTTTGTAGCTTTTGGAATTGTAATGTTTATCTTATGCCTTTGAATGTTGGATACGTTTAACTCTTCTATTGTACAGGAGCTCACAGATGAGAGTTTGACTTGAATCTTCAAGGAAACTCGGGATTTGGACTTTTCAGCAATGCTGAAACTATTGGGACTTTGGCAACTCTTCCAGATAGACTAAAATGTCTTTTGTAAAAAGGGATATGTATGAGACTTTGGGGATCCAGGGGCGGAATGTTATGGTTTATGTCTAGTTGTCCCCCCAAAGCCTCATGGAGTCATTGGGCGGGGAGTTCTAGAGTTTGAGACTTGATCCATGATCCCTGGGATTATAGGTTTAGGTACTGATGGGATTATGGGTGGAAGTACTTCTGGGATTATGGGTGTAGCTTAGGGCGGGAGCTAAGGTAGAGAGCCTGAATGTAATATAAAGAGAGACAGAGAGACAGACTGGAGCTCTAGCTGTTGCTGTTGCTCTCTGCTGCCCTGTTGGCTGGCTACCTCTGCCGCCATTTTATTGCTGTTCCACCGCCATGAACTGGATGCTCTCTGCCCTGCTCCACTCAGCCTTGGGCCAGCCGAATATCGACTGAAACCTCTACGAACTGTGAGCTAAATAAACCTTTCCTTCCCTCATTTTGAGTGTTGGGTATTGGTTCCAGCAATGAGCAAAAAGTAACTAATACAATTCACTACCAATTTTTTTCCAATTTTTTTTTTTTTTGAGACAGAGTCTCATTGCCTAGTAAAAGCTATTCTTGAACTATGTGTCACAGGTTGACCTTGAATTGACAGAATCCTCCTACCTATCTCAGCCTGGAAGTGTTAGGATAACAGACCTACACCACCATATCTAGTTTTACTGTTGTTCTTGTTATTATGTAATCTTGACATTAATAATACTACTTTATTTTGAGGTCATTGTTTTATATTTCTGAAATCCAAAGATTTCACTGTATATTTCTCTATTTTGAATTTACAACATTTTTTTTCAGGAATCTCTGTTTCATTCTTATAAGTAGTTCCTGTGCTGGTTAACTGGTATTCTTTTAGCAAATGTAACATCAGTGGGTAACATCAGTTGTTGAATATAATACTTAGATTAATTTCTGAAATAGGTCCATGATGTCATATAGTTTTTACTGTACAAATAATGAGTTAGTGGCTGAGTTCTGGGATAAATTTCTAAATTCAAGGTGTAAAATGTCTTTTGCAAGGACATATATTTTTATACCATATTTGGAAGACTTATTTGACATATATGACAGAAAGTTTAACAACCATGAAATAATGTAAGTTGCTTGTCAATTTCTAGGTATTTGGATGGTGTACAAATTGTTTCATAGCTTGAAACAAAGATTCCAATAGATGAGCAAACAGCAGCCAAATTGTTGGATGTTTTTCTTTCTTGGCAAATCTTTTTGTCATCAAACTCAATCTATTTTGAAGGAAATCAAATTGAGCATCACTAGAGTTTTAAAACTCCCAACACCATATTGGTCACTTCTCTATAAATCCCTTAGATTCAGATGATTAGAATGATAAAGTCCTGCTCTAAAAGCCTTCATTTCAGATAGTTGTATCATGATAAATATATTTGTATTACTACTGCTGCATATAGAATGTTTGCATTTCATTTAATATAGTTCAAAAATTTTTATAACATATCATCTATTACAAACAACTTTCAACATTTAATTGCATTCCATCCAGTAAGTTTCACCTCTGGTAGGAACATTTCTGACCTAGTTCTAGTGTTGGATTATTCAGGTATACATGAACATTTTAATTAGTTAAAATACTTTACATTACTATTATTCCTCATCTGAATCAAGGGCTTCATTCTGTGCTTCTCTATTTGCCATATCTTGCTCCATCTCAGTCACTGTTTCTTTGGCTTACATGATCCAAGTCATCATTGGTAGCTGCATCACCTGAAAACTCACTGTTGACTCCTTTCCAGTGTTGTAAAAGCTGATTTTCATACAACATTGTATTGAATAGTGCTAATTCTACAAAAAAATCAAAATAACATTTAATAAAACAAATTATAAATAAAAATGTAACACATCACACATGAGTAAAACTCACCTGTTGACACTTTCGTATGTATGCATACACCTTGCTGTTCATCATACCATTGATCATAGCCTCTGTTCCAGGATGCAACTATCTCAGTATACCAGGGATAAGAAGTTGCAGTATATTTTCCTCACACCCAGGTCACCAAAATGGGCCACAATATTATTAATGACCCCAAGGCATCCTGAGAAAAACAAGTAGTTCATGTTGGCCATAGTGAAAAGTTAGCATCAAATGCAATGTTGAATACAAACTGAGTATTAACAAGCCCAAAGGACTAATAATATACCATCCCTAACTATAGAAAAGGATCTATAATTATAATGTGAGCACTAAGACAAATCAAATATTGACCTACGGTAAATATCCACTAAACAAAATGAATTAATGTCTACTAACAATAGAACCATATTCAATATTGATAGTATACAATTTATTAGCAATTTAGAGATTCATAAAGCTTAGGAATTATAGTAATAAAGGTAAAGATGTATGAGGAGTGAAAAGTCGGGAAGGCCTATTGAGGAGCAATAGAAAATTAATAGTATTAAAGAACAGTTTCAGGAAAGAACAAACAACATAGAGAAAATATAGGAAATAGAAGAAGAAAAAGATTGAAAGCTGCAAAGATACAAGCAGAAAATAATTCAGAGACCTGATTTTTAAAATTCTTTATGTATTCTAGATAGAAAGCCTTTCTCAGAGGGGCAGTTGGATTTAATGTTTTCCCAGTTCGTGGGTTTTCTTTTTATTCTGTTGGAGATTTCTTTAGACATACAGAAATGTTTTAAAGAGGTACCAGTTGTTGACTCTTTTAAGTATTTCTCATGCTGTTTGATTTTTGTTCATGAACTGTCTACCTACCACTGTATCTTTTAAACTTTCTACTCACATTTTCTTCCAGGAGATTTAGTGTTTCTATTTTAATGTTTAGATTTTTGATCCATTTGACAGGTTTTGTGTATAGTGATAGAGATGAGTCTAATTTTAGCCTCTTTTTCCTGGCATGTGGAAAGCCAGTTTTCCCAGCACTATTTATTAAAAAAGCTATGTTTATTTCAGTGAATGTGTCTGACCTTTCTGTCAAAGATAAAGTGGCTAAATGTGTTTGTAATTGTATCTGCATGTTCTCATCTGTTCCACCGATCCTTAGATCTGTGTTTATGCCAGTACCATGCTGATTTTATCACAGTAGTTTCATAGTATAACTTGTGGTTAGGGATTGTGATGCCTCCTGCCTTTCTTTTGTTATCCAAGACTGCTTTTGACAGTCTGTATCTCTTCTGGTTCCAGAAGAATTTTAGGAATGTTTTCTCTCGATCTGTGAGGTATATTAATGAAATTTTAATCAGGAGTGCATTGAATATGTATAGCAATTTTGGGAGTATGGCCATTTTCACAATGTTTGTTCTATACAGGAGCAAGGAATATCTTTCCATTTTCTGAAATCCTCTTTGATCTCTTTTAAGATTTATGTAATTTTCACTGGATAAGTCTATTACTTCATTTGTGAGATTAATCCTAAGTATTTCATTTTGGGGGGATGTTATTATAAAAGGTGTGGTTTTGCTAATTTCATTCTCAGTGTGTTTGTCATGTAAAAAATGCTACTGGTTTTTGCATTTTGAATTGGTATACTGCTACAAATCTCTTGGCATACTTTTTGGGGTTTTGTTTATATAGTAACATGTCATCAGCAAATAATGATAATTTACTTCATTTCTAAACATTTTTCCTTTTATTTCTCTCTCTTGTCTAATTGCTCTTGGTAATGTTTCCAGACCTATACTGAGTAGTAGTGGTGACAGGGGACATCATTATCATGTTCTATATTTTAAGTCAGGCCCCTAAAATTAAAAAAACACAATCCAAAAGTGGACATCGGAGATGCTTCTTAAAAGAAGAAATACAAATGGCAAATAGGGGCTGGGGATGTAGCTTAGTGGCATAAGCGCCTGCCTGGTAAGCACAAGGTCCTGAGTTCAATCCCCAGTACTGGGGTGGGGGCAAATAAACATATAAAAAAAATTGCTCAGCATCATTCATCATTTGAGAAATGCAAATTAAAACAACACTGAGATTCCATCTCACTCCAGAAAGATTGTTTATCATCAAGAAGTAATAAATAACAAATTCTAGAAGAGTTGTGGGAAAAGAGCTTCACTGTTGGTAGGAGTGCAGACTAGTACAACCACTACAGAAATCAGTGTGGATATTCCTCAGAAAGCTAAGGTCGGAGGTTCCACTGAAGTCAGTTATTCCCCTCTGGGGTATTTTTTCCAGAAGCACTAAAAACATCATTCCACAGTGATTTATGTGCACTCATATTAATAGCAGTACAATTTGTCATAGTTAAATCTTGGAAGCAACTCAAATATCCATCAACTTAGGAATGAATATGTGAAGGGCTGGTCAGATAGCTCAGCAGACTAAAACATCTGCATAGGCAGACACAGGGACCAGGGTTCAATCACCAGTGTGCAGTGCCAGCCCTGCACCTGGGGGCATGGTGAGACAGCAAGTGAGGCTGGGTGTGGTGGTGTTTACCTGAAATCCCAGTGCTTGAGAGGTTGAAAACAGAAGAATCACTACAAGTCTGATCTGTGTAGTGCAACCCTGTAGACTCTGTACTAAATCCATAAAAAAAAGACCAAAAAGGAAGATGTTTTATTTTTACAAAATGGAGTATTACTCAGCTACAAAGATAAATATGAGGCTTTTGTCTGTAAACGAATACAACTGCAGACGATACTCTTAAGTGAAATAAATCAGATCTGCATGTACACACATCATATTGTTTCCTTAGTTTAAGAACCTAAAAGACTAAATAACATCTGAGGATACAAAAGATACTATAAAAAGGGCATGAACCTGTTCAAAAGAAAAAAAAAAAAAACTGCTGAGATGAAGAGAACACAAGAGGGAGTAGGGGAAAGAGATATATATCTGTGCACGCAATCAGGATGGTTTGGATAATTGTACTGTGAATTTCTGCTTGTCTGTGGAAAAGAGCAGTTAACGTTTAAATTTTTTGTTTTGGTCCCTCACTTCTGGAAAATAATCTATACCAGCCCTTATGTTCTAGGGAAATAAAAGTCTAGCAGTTCAAAGTTAAGTTTAAAGAGAGTATCAGATTATGTAAAATTAAATTTGTGAAGGATGTACAGAGACTCAATCACAAATGAACAGCTCTGTTGTAACAGAGTGATGCCTGATTCCTACTGCAGAGGCTGGTTCTCCGCTGCTGAAGATTTGCTTGCCCCAGGACACTTCAATTTGGGCTGTAGGTCTTTTTTGTTTTGTTTTGTTGTTGTTGTTGTTTTGAGACTTTCCATTTAAACTTTAATTTTGTAAATACTTAAGTATGTAATTAAAGCCAATAAAATATAGGTTTGGATATTTAAAAAATAATTTTTTTGTTTTCTTTTTTCATTTTTCCCCTTTTTGTCTCATTCTAATTTTTATATCTTTTTTCTTTTTTTCTATTTTGCATATATGTATCTGGTAATCTGAACAACTAATTTTAAAACACTACCCAATATAATAAACACTGCTGAATTCATATTATTTTGTTTAGCGAAATTCTGTATTATTTCCAATTTTGTCTTTTATGTTACTATTCTGTGTTCTCTTTAAGAAATAAGAGGAAAAACCATAATATGCTCCAAAAAGCCTAATGAAGAGCAATTAAAAACAATAAAGCAGATAAGTTTTTCTGGTGTTTTTGAGTGGTTTCTTTCCAAGACCTGTAGGTATTTTTGGTTTTGGGGGGGGGGGGTGTTTTGTTTTGTTTGGCTGGCTCAGGCTGACATAAGGGTGGATCTGGGGATCGAATCGCTGTTTCCTGTGCCTGACTGGGATTGTGGGTACAAGCGCTTAAACCAGTGAGCTAATCTGAAAGCCCAAAACTTGCTGCTTTTTTTTTTTTTTTTTTTTTTTTTTTTTTTTTTTTTTTTTTTTTTTTTTTTTTTTTTTTTTTTTTTTTTTGTACTGGGGATTGAATTCAGGACCATAGGCTTGCCAGACAGGTGCTTATGCAGCTGAGCTATGTCCCTGGCTCTTTCCAAGATCTGTAGTCTTGGGATCTAACCAGTCATGATTTTCTCAGCCTAGTATAGGGCCTATGAACTTTTGCAGTGTCCAGAGACCCTTCTATCTGTCCAGCCCAAACTGTAGCTATCAGCCTACCTAAGGTGCCTCCCTGATCCCATTGGTGGAAGGGAAACATGACCAGCCCTCTCATCTGTGTTGAATGGAGCTCACAGGATAGTTCAGTAGACTGTTCGGTTTAACATCAACAAGTCATGAGGCTCTGGCTGCTTCCTTTTCTCCCTAGACATTATCCTCAGGATCAGCTCAGTTGATTAGTCCTTGCCTCTCCTTCCCTGTGCCAACGGGAAGCAAAACGTAGAGCTGGGTAGGTATGACAGAATGATAGAAGGTCTCACCTTTGCATGGGGTTTGGAGGCACTGACATCCAAACCAGCACTGCTTAATCACATTGGGGGAGGCTTGCCATGATGCTTTTTGTTTTAGTGTGTGATCAACCCAATTAGGTTCCAAACCTTAGCACTATTCCTAAGGTGTGACATATTCCTTTATAAATGAATATAAAGGTATATTCCTTTATCCCCTACTGTGGAGACATTTATCATACAAGAGTGGTAAAATTTTAAAGAAACAAGTAGGATGGTAAAATGCAGAAAACAGATTGAGCACAGGACATAATTTTCAACATATTTTCTACCACCTGACTTCAGCATTGTTTGTCAAGTATTTTTTTAAAAACCTTAAGAGAACTGAAAAAGGTACAGTACTTCTTTCAATATAGATATGTAATTTTGTGTGTGTTCTATATATGAGGACCTTTCTAATTTATTGAGTTTGATCACACATTTTTTTGTATGGAAAATCTCAAAAGACATCTCATAGATGCCTTTGACCTGATCATGGAACTAAGAGGGTATTTTTATAATAATAACAAAAAAATCACACTTATTCTTAGTATGACCACAATTTTTTGTTTAAAATAGCTGTTCTCAATGTGCCATGCTCTGAGAGTCATCTTGTTAGCCATACACAAGTATGGCTGAGTGTGGACTCCTACGATATGGCTACTACTAAATGATAATTTTCATTCTCAGCATGCACATTATTTCTAAAACCACAGAAGGCAAACCACAGTGGAAAATTCGGCTAATCTGAAGAGAAACAGCAAGATAATATTCTGCAAGGTTTCCTATTTTGGCATGCACTAATGTGGCCTATATTTCTAATGTTTCTTCAACCCACACAATTAAGGAGAAAGTATGCAAAATTGTGTCTGTTTCTCTCTGCATCATACAATAGCTAAAATGGGTAATGTTGTATATTCAATACTTCTTGCAAGATTGTACTTTGCATAAAAGAATTAGAATCCCAAGCAGTTAGACCTCGGAATAAAGGTTTGACTCTGGCTATACGTTCAGACAGGCTTTAAATATTGGTAACATCTCACAGGAGTTTGCCTCTTTTTCAATGTGTAAACCAACCTCTGAGTACTCTGAAGATTCTCATCCAATCATTTTCTGAGAATTACTTAGCCTGGGGAATAAACATCACACACAGTTGCAGTACACATGTACTCCAGGCACACCTCAGGATTCTCAGTACAGGGCTGGGAAAGTCTGCTGATATGATCCATCTTTGAGGCAAATAATTTAAGTGACATTATTTGTCTAGTCACTACGAGTGAGAAAATTTCATTTTTGGAGGCTTCTATTGAATCACTGACAGGTGTGATAAGGACCAGGAGAGGGCTTACTGCTAACGTTAGAGTTTCCAAGTGGTGGCCTGCTTAATGATTCATCTAAAGTCCAGAACCCACACCGCTGCATACAGTACAAAAACTGGATAGTCCAGTTTTGCTCTAAAATCTGGCCTAGCATTTGGTTTTACAGCCCGGTCTAGTGTGCACACACCATCCTTTCCTTACTCAGTCCTTTTCATGTGAGGCAGCCATTGTACTACTTTTTCCTCTGTGGACCTCTTCTCACTCCTTCCCTCCAGCCTTAATGGCCCAACAATGAGCCAGCTAAATATTTATTTCCTGATTCCTAATAAGTTACTTAAATACAATTTCTCTCAAAGAATCTTTATTTTTCCTAAATTTTCTAAAGCCTCAATTTATTCTCTCTCTACAAAAAGATTTTCACAAGGCTCTGGACTTTCTTATGAGATACACTACCAAATATTTCTATCAGCCCATTGCAGTTGTTGTTTTTTTCTTTTTTTTTAAGAGCTGGAAGCAATCCACCCCCACAATCTGAGTGGTACAATTTGAAAATGTAAACTGCTTAAGTGACCTATTTTACTTGCTACTGTTGGGCTTACTATGTGGAAATACCTAAACATAAATAGAATAAGATGAAGTTATTTTCAGATGTTTTTGTGTGGGGGGCTTCAGTTTTGAAATAGTTCCAAAATTCACTGGTGCATTCATGGGTCAGCATTGCCCCACAGGCCCCTGTGTGTCAGAGGAGGACTTCGAATCTCCCACCACCCCTCATCAATCACCCCTGATGTGCCACTTCAGCACCATGCCAGCTTGGATGCAGACAAGGTATGGACAGCCAGGTGTGGATGGCTATAAGACCCTTTCCCCAGAAATTTCCTTAAATCCAACTGAAGACTCCTAAACTGTGGCATTACAGAAATGGCACAGTGCACACCATATTCAGGTACCTTAAGCAGAAGCTCCTGGCACAGGCGGGCCTAGCCTCTAGGAGACGTGTTGCTAACAAGGTGCAGAGCTCACAGACTGCAATGGAGTGAGCTGAGGGCATTCTGTCACGGAAAAGAACAGCCCCCTTCCTTTGCTTTTCTTCTTTCTCCCCACTCATTTCTTTGTCTCTAATTCCTTAAAAAGAAAAATTACATAAAGCAATAATTATGACAGCAACTTCTTGGGCTTGTAACATAGGCACATATGATAAGCATTTTTAAAAGCAAGGGAAGGAGGGCGATTGCTACAAGAACAAAGGCTTCTAATCTCTCTGTAAGCAAACTAGTACAAACTCAACTTGATTCCGATAAATTGAGAAATACATTACAAGCCATACAGCAATCATTAAGAAAATAACTTTAAAACTACAATGAAAAAAGATAATCTAAGAAATTAAATTGTTAAATTAGAAAATATTCACCTAATTCAAACAAGAGTAGTAAAGTGGGAACAAAGATATGAGACATAGAAAATAAAAACTAAAACTGCCATAGATGGCATATAGTTGAACATGTTAAAAAATCCTTTTGGCTACAGTGCTTAATCTGTTTACTATTTACGTTACTGATATAGTTGAATGGTTGTCAGCAGTTTTAGTTTTTAAGTGCAGAGACAATATGCTCCAAATACAAATCAAAGCCACAAGGGAACACCACATTATTCACCAACAGAATTGTCATGTCTGGGAAAAGGGACAATAAAGAGTGCTGGGGAGGAAGTAGAGAAACTAGAAGCTTCAGATGTTGCTGATAAGGATGGAAAATGGTGCTGAAACTCTGAGACATAGTTTACTAATTCCTGAGAACAAAGTTACCAAATGACCTAAATATTCCATTTCTATAAACATAAACAACAAAAAATGTATTCACAAAAGCTGCATGTTCTTAACAGTATTTTCATACGCTGAAACAACCCAATGTTCATCAACTGGTAAATGGATAAATGGCAATAAACTATATGATGAGTTATTATTCAGCAATAAAGAAAGAAGTACTAGCAGATGCTACAACATGGATGAGTCCTGACATTATGCTAAATGAAAGGAGACAATCATAAAAGATAACATAGAAGTAATCAAATTATAGTAAAATGTTTAAATCTTAAAGATTTATTATAAGACACATTGCCACTAACTTCCTCTTTCCCTTATCACTGTATTGTTTGTGGCGACAGTGAAACCATTTAAAAACTGGTTGTAATAGTGTCTCAACATTTAAAGTACTGATTTATATGTACAGCTATCTCTCCATAAAACTGTCAAAATTATTAGAAAGTAATATGAGCTGAATTATACCCTACTCTGGCCTCTAAAGCACAGCCTAGCATTCTTGTGTCTCAGTTACTGCAATTCACTGTTTGGTTGGGCCTTTCTTTTAGAGCTAAGTTATGCTTATAAAAGTGGGCATGGGATTGTAGGATGCTGAGAAAATATTTTATATTTCTGCATGATTAGAGCTTTGTAATAATACTCGTACCTGGCATAGCAAAGGCTGGGCTTTAGGGTTACACAGTAGATAATAAAGCTAGTAGACTAGTCTCTCTAGTGGTCTGTGCTTACATGTCAAAGGAGTTTGACACCTTCAGTGGTGCAATGCACTTGACAAATATCACAAACACCTTGTTTTACATTCTAGAAAACCTGTACATCTGGAGTTGTGAATACATTTAATACATAATGAAATTAACAAGGGCCAGCAAAATAGCTCAGTGGTCTAAAACACCTGCTTAGGCAACCAACTGCAAGGACCGTGGTTTGATCCCAGCACCACATGTTGTGCCAGCCCCACCCCCAGGGCAGGCTGAGCTGGCCATAACATACGTACATACATACATACATACATACATACATATATACATAAATAAAGTTTATTGGGCTGGGAAGATAGCTCAGTGGAATAAGTGCTTGCCTGGCAAGTGTGATCATGAGTTTGATCCCTGGTACACCCCCCCCAAAAAAATTAACAATAATGAATTGTTATGAACATATGAAAACCTGTATTTCTTAATTTGGTTTTGTAATCAAGAGCACTTTTAGTGAGAAAACTGTATCGTATTTGTTCAAGAAAAATTTACCTTTTGACCATGACCAAATTATTTGGAGTGTATTCCATAGGACTGTGGAACTTATTGAGGGCTTCTTATTAATGAAGAAGAAAGGCTGGCCACATTACCCTAAGGGGTTTTTGTTTAATTACTTAATTGTTTGATGACCTGTGAATAAATCAACTTTGATATCACTTAGACCAACTGGTAACCCAGGTGGAAGCATACTTTAAGGTCTAAAACCCAAATTGTATTATGAACAAATGATCCAAAAATGCAGAAGAAAAATAGGAAAAGAGAAAAAAAATGTTGAGCTCAAATAAAAAGGAGCTATTCACAGAATGGACAAATAAACAAGTATACTGCTTAACAGGCTGACAAACATCTTACAAAATCAAAATACACTCAAATATATTTTTGGCCAAATTGAATTATAACTATAATGATTTTAGAAATTTCTAACTACAAACTAGTCAGATTTTGTTGTTTGTCATTGAGCAGAGTTCACTTAACAGAATTTAGAAGAATTAAAATCTCTTATCTATAATTAACATATTTTTATACTTTGTGTGTGTGTGTGTGTGTGTGTGTGTGTGTGTGACCAGCGTTCAAACTCACGACTTGCACTTGCCAGGCAGGTATTTGTGCCAAGGAGCTATCTTCCCAGTCTCTATACTTTAAGAATATTGGTATCATTAAGCTCAGCTATTTTCACATACTTTATCATCTGTTCAAACCTTTGATTTCCATTTGGATTACCATCTCTTGAGTATTTTGGGTCAATTTCTTGAATAGGTCCCAAGTTTGATCTAGAATAATCCTTATCTATTGGTTGTAGAACAGTCTCCAGGGTTTCACAGTCACAGGATTATGCATCAGCTTTTTTGAAATGTAGAATCAATTTCTTTACCAGATTTGGGTTCATGACCCAGCTAGACAATATGATCTAGAAAAACTCAAGTTAGTTTTTTTTAATTTATTTTTATTATTTTTACAATAGTTAATACATTGCATAATGTTGTCTTCATCATAGTTATTCAGAGTACAAGATGCAGATATAATTTCTTGTCTAAACATCATTAGTACAGATCTTTATTTTCATTGCACAAAGAGAAAGTAGCTGTATATTTATTTAGTCCAATAGTCCATAACAGTAGTGGATTATCAGCTCATCTGGCAGTATCAGGGGCTGTTGACTTGAGCCTTTTACAACTCAGCATATTAGGGCTTTTTTTTTTTTTTGATTGATTGATTGATTGAGTTATAATAGTGTATCCTATAGTGAACAATGACAGGTAGTCACTTCACCAGTGCATGCAGAAGAAAAATAAATTCTGAGAAAGTGTTCACTGAAATGTGAACTCACCATAAAGAACCAAATTCAAGAATGAATGACATCCATGTGCCAAAGATGATTGAGCTGTAATGCTCAGGCGTTGACTCCCATAGAAAGTGACAGAAGGGGTACTATGCATGAAAAATATTGTTTAACAATTTCTCAGGCCTGTTCCCAGGTGAAATGGCACTATTTAGGTAAGGCAGAAACCTTTTGATGAAAGGTGGAATGGGAAGCAGAAGCCTATTGAACAGTATCTGAGAGAGTAACCGTGAGACTATATTAGCAGCATTTCCCTTAGTGAGAGGCCCCAGCAATTGGGAACAGGGATGTATATGACCGATAAAACAGGGAATAGGATGTGACCCTATGAGAAATTGGAGAGTGTGGAGTAAAAGAAAAAGATTTTCTTGACAAGTGTGTGGTGTCAGTTTCAATGGGAGGCATCACAATGCAGACATAAACATGGTCTCAGACGAGGTTAACTGAAGTGGATGAGTAATCTTACAAGGCCATATAACACTTTTAATTTATGTTTTTTGCAGTGAGCGGGGTTTTAGCTCAGTAGAGTAAGCACTTTCCTGGAAAGTGTAAGGCCTGAGTTTAATCCCTAGCTCTGTAAAATAAATAAATAAATAAATAAATAAATAAATAAATAAATGATAAAAAGAATAATAATAATTTAAGTTTTTGTGTATACTATATTCTAGAAGAGGAGGCAATCACATTACCTCCCTTAATCTAAGATGGGCCATGTATAAAAATGGAAGCAACTGAAGTAATTTGTCTGAAGGAAAACGGCAGTCAATAAGTTAACCAAGAGATTAATCAATAAGTTGTCCACGAGGACAAAAATTATCATAATCACTGTTGTTAAACTGAAAAAAAAGGGAACAATACTAGTCTTCATCTCCTGACCAAGTTGTGCAGCACATGATTGCCCGCATGTGATCAGTTCTACCACAGCATCACGAAAAGGAATAACAGTTTTACATGGACTATGTGGCATATGTGATCATTATAAAGGACTTTGAGACTGCCAAAGGACCCAGTAGGCATATCCTGGGTTTGGTGAATAATTAAAAACATTGGCAGAAATGGGTCAACTAGAGAGTTGAGCATTAAAAAGAGCCAGATTAACTTTAAGATCATTTTAGCTTCCTGGAGAGCTAGGGCCTGGAACCCCTTGAAAATATCAAAGAGGAGATCTAAACCATGAGCTATTAGCTTAAGAGCTGAGCAAAGTGAATTCATATTACTAAGTAATATGCAAATCAGTTAGGGTTGACCTGAACAGTTTGGGGAATAATATACCTGTTGGGATAAGGTGACTGAAATATGAAAAATCTGTCATAGTTTGCACCTTTTTGGAGGCCACCAGGAGGTCTTCCCTAACTTAAATCTAATGCTAAAATTGAGTAACTGGCCAGGGAAATAAATCAGTAGAATAAGCACTTGCCTGGCAAGCACAGGGTCCTGAGACTATTTAAATGTTGATGTTTTCCAATCATATTTTAAACCTCTATACCTGCCTATAAGATACCAAAGCTTTTCTAGACCAAATAAAGTTCCAGAATGTCCACCTCAACATTAAAACAAAGGCAAATGCACACAAAGAAATTTTAAGACAAAGTTTAACAACCATAAGCCATACGACTCCAAAAGGACAATAAACAAACAAAAATCAGCATATCTTGTATATAATATTAAGAAGAGTATAATAAAGCAAAAGTTTATTATCCTTATAATCTAAAATGAGGAAAAATTTTTACTGCAACTCTAAAAGACCAAAGTTATCACTGAAATATGCATTTCTTGAGAAAAGGGACAAAGTTTCCATTATGAGAATTATGTTCTTTTAAGTAATCTTTTAACATTTTCCCATCAATATAAATCTTAGGAAACTTTTTTTAACTAAATGTAAAATGTATTTTATAATGAGGATGGAGAGAAATAGTAAAAATAGTAGCCTTTTAAAGCAATTACTGGCCAGGTGGGTTGGCTCATGCCTGTAATCCCAGCACTTGGGAGGCTAAAGCAGGAGGATTGGTGCGAGTTCGAGACCAGCCTGGGCTACAAAAGTAAGCTCAAGGCCAGCCTCAACTGCATAGCGA
>PVJA010047223.1:0-14801 GCA_004027025.1 Myocastor coypus
GAGGCAGGAGGATTACCAGGAGTTTCAGGCCAGCCTGGGTTACATAGGGAGTAAAGTTTTTCCAAATAAGGGTGTATGGTTGTGCACCTATAGCAGCACTGTGGAGCTGCTTGGTTCTTGGAGTAATCTAGAGAAGCAGTTGAAAAATTCCAGGATGGGGGGCGTCTCTGGATTGTAGGAGCTCTCTAGAGAAGGATAAATGATCTTCCCTATTACTCCTTTCATGGTTGTCATGGTCATGGTCATCGTGGTGGTGATGGTCGGTGGTGGTGGTTGTTGTCATCTTCTTCCTCTTATTCTTTCTCTTCCCCTTCTTCCTCTTCCTCTTCTCCTCATCTTCATCTTCCTTGTCCTCCTTTTCCTTCTCTCCTTTCTCTTCCTTCTCATTCTCTTTCTCCTTTCTTTCCTTCCCTTCCTTTTTTTTTTTTTTTTTTTTTTTTTTAAGACAAGGTGTTGCTGTGTAATTCAGGCAGCTTCTGAACTCACAGTGTAGCCCAAGCTGGCCTCCAGGTTGCCCTGCCTCAGCCTTCTGGTATGCACCACCATGCCTGGCTCTGCTTTTTCTCTGAAGGTTTAAGTTTGATTTCTTTGTTGTTGGTGGGTTGGTTGTTTTAGAATGTTTGGTTTCCACTGACAATTTCTTTGTGTTTTAATTTTTAGAGTTTACCATTTTTTTTTTTTTTGTGGGACCAGGGTTTGAACTCACGACCTTGCACTTGCCCAGCAGGCACTTGTGCCTCGGAGCTATCTCCCCAGCCCCTAGAGTTTACCATTTGCTGGTTGTCTGAAATCATGTAGTCTCTTACCTCTTTGTAACTTACAGTACTTGAAGTAAGACCTAAGGCAGCACAGATTGTCTTGCAGCAACCTTAGAGAAGTGATTGATTTTTCTTTGTCTGATTTCTTCCCAGGTTTTGAATGAAGAGTGTGATCAGAATTGGTACAAGGCAGAGCTCAATGGAAAGGATGGCTTCATCCCCAAGAACTACATAGAGATGAAACCACACCCGTAAGTCAGACCCTGCTGCTTTCCCATGGGAGAGCCCACCTGCTTGCTTTATATACTGATTTTAAGTTGGGACCACTTCTAAAGCGCCTGCTTGGGAAAGCTTGGGCAGCTTCAGGGACTGTGGTTCAATCCCCTGCGCCACATGCTACGCCAGCCCTGCCCTGGGGGCGGGCTGAGCCAGCCATAAAAATGAGTGAATAAACAAACAAAGGTTAGCTGGGCGTGGTGCACACGCCTGTAATCCCAGCACTGGGGAGGCTGAGGCAGGAGGATTGGTGCGAGTTCGAGACCAGCCTGGGCTACAGAAGTGAGCTCAAGGCCAGCCTCAACTGCATAGCAAGACCCTGTCTCAAAAAGACAAAAAAAAAAAAACCCAAAGGTTCTGAAATAAGTTGAGACCACTGGGGTGGATGTTGTGATCTTTATTCTATCTTTCCAGGGAATTAACCCAGCGTGTTGATTTTTGTAATAGGAAGTAATGTAGCCCATAATGATAGTGTAACAGTAATTTTATTTCAGCCTAATATCAGTGATCTTCAAAAATAAAGCTTTTTGCAAGTCCATAATTTGTTTTCTGTAAAGCTATTGGAACTATAGGTGTGTTTCAAAATTCTTTTTTTTTTTTTTTAAATTATTTTATTTTTTCTTGTTTCAGAACCTTTGTTTGTTTATTCACTCATTTTTATGGCCGGCTCAGCCCACCCCGAGGGCAGGGCTGGCACAGCATGTGGTGCCGGGGGATCAAACCTCGGTCCCTGAAGCCGCCCAAGCTTCCCCAAGCAGGTGCTTTAGACCACTGAGCCATCCCGCCAGGCCCCTCAAAATTCTTTTTTTATTTTTTGAAGTTTAGAAAAGGAAAGCCAGGTGTGGTGGTGCATACCTATAATCCCAGCACTTGGGAAGCTAAGGCAAGTGGATCACTGAGTTCAAGGCCTGCCTGGATTACAAAAATGAGTCCAAGGCCAGCCTGAACTGCATAGCAAATCCCTGTCAGGTAACAGTAGCCAACAAAAAAAAAGTTTAGAGAAGGTTACTACATAGTTTTGTGTTGATATGTTCGCTGATCACTTGGGACATCAGGACAGTTTAATTTTTTGTATTCTCAGCATATTGATTGGCATATGTTCTCAATATGTTTATTCTTTCACCTAAATATTTGTACTTCAGAGAGGAAATGATGTTCTTCTCTAGACTGCTGAAAGCAATGAGCATTTTTAGTTACTTCTAATATTGTTAGTGTGGCCTAGTAGGGTCTGGGGACTCCCTCTCAGCCACCCCCTTTCATTGCCCTGCTCCTGCCTCAGAAGCAGTCATTTGCAGGCCTTGTATGTTAAGAGAGCACAGGCTTCCAACACTGAGAGCAGAATTTCAATGGGACCATGTCTGTTTGCTTGGTTTAACACCAAGCAGTAAGCTTTCTAGGTGACAAACCCTCCCAGAGATAACACTCCACTATCCCCTCTCCTCACTATCACTGTCCCAAGACCTGTCTCTTCTTGTTCTCCAGCCGCTAGAGTGGACCACACTGTACTTCATATTTCTCCGCATGCCAAATTTGGAGAATGTCCATAATTATGCACAGGTATCATTGAGCCAGAGTGGGGTTTCAGGGTCACCTAACTCATTATTTTGCGTCCTTCTGGTATTTTGTATTTGATTGCCATTATTTTATTAATGTAACTCTCATTATAAAAAGTTCACCTTGTGGGGCCGGCGGGATGGCTCAGTGGTCTAAAGCACCAGCCTGAGGAAGTTTGGGCGGCTTCAGGGACCACGGTTCGATCCCCGGCACCACATGCTGCGCCAGCCCTGCCCTTGGGGCGGGCTGAGCCGGCCATAAAAATGAGTGAATAAACAAACAAAGGTTCTGAAACAAGAATAAAAATAATAAATTTTAAAAAAATAAAAATAAAAATAAAAAGTTCACCTTGTAACCGGGTGTGGTGGCACGCACCTGTAATCCCAGCATTTGGGAGGCTGAGGCAGGAGGATCAGTGCAAGTTCGAGACTAGCCTAGGCTACAAAAGTAAGCTTAAGGCCAGCCTGAACTGCATAGTGAGACCCTGTCTCAAAAAGAAAAAAAAAGTACGCAGAATAGAGAACTGTAGAGTAGTACATGAGCTCATTCAGAAATAACCACTGGTAGGTAGCAAGTAAATGTGGGTCCCCAACACTACTTAGAAACTAACCCCCCCCCCAAAAAAAAGGAACTAAACCCCAGACCTGTAATGATTGTCTTCTGTAAAATGAAACAACTGATATAGGAGTCTCCCTATAAAACTATCAGTTGAGTTGAGTTCATGCCATGCCCTGATCAGTGAAGTTTTCCAGAGTGCTTATTATATGGCAAGCCCATGTGAAAGTGAGGGGGAATGACACTTCACAGTTGTCTTACGACCTGGTAAAGTTCCCAGGTGATTCAGAGGGAAGCTCTTTCAAGATTGTGTCTGTGAAATCTTACTACCCTGGAGATAGAAGCTTGAGTTAGAAGCTTGAATTGGCCTGCGGAGTGATAGAGGGAAACTGGAAGGTGCTCAAGGAAGCTTTACTCCAAGCGGAACCGCACCTTATAACAGATAATAAATTGGGTAAATGTTTCACCAATTGATTAACAAGATCAGGATTACTCTGATAGGTATGACTATTTGTCCTGTTCTGTTTGAAATTTGTTCTGTCTTACGTCTTTTTTTTTTTTTTGTCTTACATCTTTCTAAAGTATTTTAATTTGATCTCCCCTTAAAAGATTTTAAATTTCTTGGAGAATTTGTGTCTTCTGCTTGTATTCCATTAAAACTTGTACATTGCTTTTGCATATAGTGGCTTAGTGAAAAAAAATTTTTTTGTTTGTTTTGAGACGAGGGTTCATTAGTTCAGGCTGACCTTAAACTCCTTTTATAACCCACGCTGACCTCAAACTTAGCAGTGGTCTTCCTACCTCAGCCTCCTACATGCTAAGATAACAGGCATATGCCACCATGCCTGGCTTGAATATTTTTTTAGTTGATAACTCAGGCACAAACTCTTAATAGTAAAACACAAAAGCAAGCCAGGTTTGGTGGTGCACACCTGTAATCATGACACTAGGGAGGCCGAAGCAGGAGGATCACCTGGAGTTTGAGGCCAACTTGGGTTACATATGAATTTAAGGCCAACTTGAACTGCATAGTGAGGTCCTGTCTTAAAAAAAAAAAAAAAGCAAAAGTGTTAAGTCTTTGAAGTCATAGGTATGTGACTCCTGGATCTCCTATGTGGGTTGATGATGTCCTCACCTGAATATCTGTAGCATAAGATTGGAGGATTGACTTGTAATCACTCCCAAGTCACTCAGAGGCAGGCCAAGTGGCAGTAACCCTGAAGCTCAGCATGAGTTTCTTATAAACTTCTTATGATAGGCACTAAGCCCAGCATTAGATTCTTACAGCCTTTTAGTCTCAGCATTTGCATCAAAACAGTTGCATGGGCTTTTCATGAACAGAATTATGAGTGCATTGTACTGGAAAAGCTTGGGCAGTGGTTCCTGAGAGGAACAGGAGCTGTGGATAAAAACATTTTCTTTTTATGGTATGGAGAATCGAACCTCTGGACCTTGTATTGCCAGGTAGGCACTATGCTGCTAAGCTGTATCCCTGGCCCGTGTGTGTGTGCGTGTGTGTGTGTATGTGTGTGTGTGCGTGTGTGTGTGTGTATTTTTTTTTCTTCACCTTTTTCTCTCTTCCTCCCTCATTCATTCACTCATTTATTTTTCTGTAGGCCTGAGGATTGAACCTAGGTTCTTCATATTGACCTATATCCCCACCCACACTCCACACACGATACATGGTCTCACTGAGTTGTCCAAACTGGGTTTGAACTTGTCCTCATCCACAGTAGCTGGGATTACAGGTATATGCCACTGTACCTAGTTTAGTTTTCTTATCTTTGCTTGTGATTGTTTTTGTCCTGAGACTTGAACCCAGTACTTTTGCACTGCACTACATCTTGTAGCCCTTTTTCCATTTGTATTTTGAGATAAAGTTTTGCTGAGGCTGAGCAAGGTCTGGAGTACAGCTCAGTGTCAGGGCTCTAATTCATTTTTCTTTGTTTCTTGGTTTTTTTTTTTTTTTTTTTTTTTTTTTTTTTTTTTTTTTTTTTTTTTTTTTTTCTTCCTCAGAACTGGGGATTGAACTCAGGCCCTTGCGCTTGCCAGGCAAGTACTTATTCTGCTGAGCTATCTCCCAAGCCCCCTCAGGGCCCTAATTTGGTACCTAGTACACACACACACACACACACACACACACGCACGCATGCACGCACGCACACATGCAGCCACACACTCAGGTTTAGGCTGAGAGCCATGATTTACTGGCTGTCACACTACATCCAGTGATAACAAAATCAACTTGTTTCTTTTTTTTAATTATATGGCTGGCTCAACCTACCCTGAGGGTGGGGCTGGCGCAGCATGTGGTACCTGGGACCAAACTGCGGTCCCTGCAGTTGCTTAAGCTTTCCTAAGTAGGTGCTTTAAACCACTGAGCTATCTTGCTGGCCCTCAACTTGTTTCTTTAATTTTCATGTTTTCAGACCAAGAAGGAATTTATCAGAATATCAGGCTATAACTGTTATCTTAAATGAAGTGCCTGTGGCTTAAAGTTCTTCTGTTCTCAGTCAAGCTGTTAAGAAAAGATAGAAAATAGAGCAATGGGATTTTAAAAACAATTGAATTAATATATGTTATGTACATGTATCAACTCCCATAAGGAATATAATCATTGTCTACTGTAAAAATGCACAAGGAAAATCAAAGGGAAAAAAAGATAGGAAAGTCATACCAAATTAGAGCCCAGCCTGGGCAGGTGAGTGACTTAGCAATACCTTGTCTCAAAATAAAGGGTCTAGGGATGTACTACAGCTGAGGTCCAATCCCCAGTACTATAAAGAAAGGAAGGATAGGAGGGAGAAAAAAAGCAAAGCCAAGCTTCCTCCAAAAGCTGTAATTACTGATCTTGATGTTGACCTTTGTCCCTGATAAAAGAACTGTGGAGTTCTAGCTGATCGGGAAGCGCCTAGAGCTAGCTCTTCTGGATTCTTAAGAGATGGGCTGCAGGGCAAGCTAAGAGTCTCCACTCTGAGCTCTGAAAGGCAAAATGAAATTCTGAAAAGCCCTACTTTTGCAAGTCTACAATGTTGCTTAAAAGATTATACTCATGCTTGTGTAGAGCTGTCCCTATGTGGGACTGCTGAGTGACTAGATGGTTGTAGGTGTTGAGTGTCAGTGTCATAGCTGTGGTACAACAGAGACCACAACTTGACCCCCCCCCCTCTTGTTGGAGAAGAAACAGAAGATATGAAATAGAGAACTACCTCACCTGTGCATTTGCATAAGCACATTCCATACTGTTTGGCCTGCTGCATGTTTTGTATGTGTTGGGTCTGAATGCATAAAGTGAATGCAGATATGGGTGGGAGCCTATGGCTTGCCCTGATACTGGGCATTGGACCCAAGACTTTTGCACAGAGCTACAGACCAAGCCTTTTTATTTTTTGAGACAGGATCTCAGTAAGTCCCCTACGTTGCCCAGGCTGGGGTTTGAACTTGTGATCCTGCTGCTTCAGCCTCCCAGAGTGGGATTATAGATATTAGCAACCACCTGTGGCATACTTGCTATTTCTAATGTAGCATAGACTCATTTTTAAAAAGATACACACACACACACACACACACACACACACGGTCTTGCTATGAAGTGCACAGTCTTAAATGATTCTCCTGTCTCACCTTCCCCAGTGCTGGAATTATAGGCATGCACCACCACACCCAGTTTCAGTGGCTGACATGGTCAGGTAAAGCACGGTAATGGGGATCAAACTCAGGACCTTGTGTTTGCCAGGCAGGTGCTTATGCAGCTGAGCTTAATCTTTTATTGGTACAGGAAATATCAGTGTTAAAGCACTCTGTCCATGTTTATAGCAACACAATTCATAATGACTAAATCTTAGAATCAGGATAAAGAAAATGTGGTATTTACACAGTAAGGAAGGCCAAGGATGTAGCTCCAGTGGCAGAGTGCCTGCCTGTCAAGGATGAGGTCGGAGTTTGATTCCAGGTTGTGGCGGGGTATGTATATACAGTAGGAGCACTATGCCATACATAAAGATAGATTTGAGTCATCTGTAGGAAAATGGACTGATACCATAATATTAAGCAGAACTAATCAGACACACAAACTTAAATTAAATGTGGTTTCTCTTATATGTAAAGCCCCAAATAAAAAACATGATGGAAAGTAGGAAGGTGGGGCTGGTAAGATAACTCAGCTGACGAAAGTGCCTGCTTAGGCAAGCTCAGGGATCATAGTTTGATCTCTGGCACCACATGCTGTGCCAGCCCCACCCATCCCCAGGGTAGGCTTAGCTAGCCACAAAGTGTCAGTGTAGTGGTGCATACCTGTAATCCCAGCACTGGGGAGGCAGAAAGCAGGAGGATCACAAGTCTAAGCTGTGTAGTAAGACCCTGTAACAACCAAATACGTTATTTTTTTAAAAAAATTTGTATACAAAAGTAGGGAGATAAGGGGAAGGGGATCAAGAGATGGAAGAAACAGGGAGGAGGAGATGAGATGGGAGTGAACAAAAAAAATCAGGCTATGTTATGTACGGGTACCAACTCCACACAAGGAGTGTAAACACTGCACTAGAGACATGTACCAAAGGAAGGAAGGGATCAGAATATTGGGGGTGGGGCGGCGTAAACAGGTAATAGAAGGAATTAAGATATGTTACGTATATATGACAACTTTCTACAAGGAATGAAAGCATGCACTACATATGTTTTTCTTTTTTATTTATTTATTTATTGCTTTTTTTTGTCTTTTTGAGACAGGGTCTCACTATGCAGTTCAGGCTGGCCTTGAGCTCACTTTTGTAGCCCAAGCTGGTCTCGAACTCACACTGATCCTCCTGCCTCAGCCTCCTGAGTGCTGAGATTACAGGCATGCGCCACCACGCCCGGCTCATATGTTTTTCTAATTAATTTTTTTTTATTTTAAAAAGGTTGTTGAGCTGAGGATATAGCTCGTGTCAAAATGCTTGCTCTGTAATACATGAGGGCCTGAGTCCCATCGCCAGTACCACAAAATAATTACATCTTTAAAAAGCCTATGAGGGCCGGTGAGATAGCTCAGCAGTCTAAAGCACCTGCTTAGGCAAGCTTGGGCAAATGCAGGGACCACAGTTCGATCCCTGGCACCACATGCTGTGCCAGCCCCACCCCCAGGGCAGGCTGAGCCAGCCATAACATACATGAATAAATGAATGAATGAATGAATGAATGAATGAATGGCCTATGAGAGCCAGGCATGGTGCTGCATGCCTATAATCATACTCAGGTCTGAGGCAGAAGGATTGCTACGTGGTCATGGCCAGCCTAAACTGTGTAGTAAGACCCTGTCTGTCTCTCTGCTTCTTTCTGTCTCTGTCAGTCTCTCACACACATGCACAGCATGCACGCACACATACACACTTAACAGACTTATAAATGCAATGAAATATTCTGAGGGTATATCATGTTAGCAGTTAGATGTCATAACAGAATGACAGCCCAACCTTGCCGTATGGCAGTGGTTCTCAACCTTTCTAATGCCATGACCCCGCAATATAGTTCCTCATGTTGTGGTGACCCCAAATCAAAAACTAATTTTGGTGGCTACTTCAGATTACTAATTCCAATAAATAACATTTCACCATGGCATAGCATGGGTTTAAATATGTATTTTCTGATGGCTTTAAGGTGACCCCTGTGTTTTGGTCGTTTGACCCCCATTGGGGTCTATTGAGACCCACAGGTTGAGAACCACTGCCATATGGTATTCCTTGTGCTTTGTGGATGACTTTCTGAATGAGAGTGCCTGTGTATTTCCTGAAATAGGGACAGATACCTCAGGAATTTCTGTTCAATTAAATAATTTTTTTTTTTTTTTTTTTTTGTCTTTTTGAGACAGGGTCTCGCTATGCAGTTCAGGCTGGCCTTGAACTCACTTTTTGTAGCCCAGGCTGGTCTCGAACTCGCATTGATCCTCCTGTCTCAACCTCCCGAGTGCTAGGATTACAGGCATGCGCCACCACGCCCAGCCAATTAAATAATCTTCAAACCTTTTTTTTTGCCTTTTTGAGACAAGATCTCACTATACAGCTCAGGCTGGCCTTGAGCTCACCGTGTAACCCAGGCTAGTCTCAAACTTAAAATAGTCCTCCCACCTCAGCCCCCCAAATGCTGAGATTACATATGTATAGCACCACATCTGGTCCCTAATTGTTAATTTCATGATCTGCAAATTTACAGCAGAGATGCATTTATTTTAATTGTAAAAACTCCAATAAGGGTACTTTCCTATATTATAATTTATAGTCTTTTAGCTAGAAAAATATTGAGTTGATTTTAAGCTAGGTGCAAGAAAGCACCTGTAATTGGGCGGGGGAAATAGCTCAGGGGCACAAGTGCCTGCCTAGCAAGTGCAAGGTCCTGAGTTCGATCCCCATTTGACAAAAAAAAGAAAAGAAAGGAAGCAAATGCAACTCAGATGATTTTATAATTGTGCCTGTAAAAAAAAGGCCTAGAAACATACAACAGCTGCCACTAGTTGCTGCCTCTGGGGGCCTGAGAGTCTTGCTTGTTATTTTTACTACATTCTCATCTAGGTCATTGTAAATTTTATTCATTGCTTTATGCCTTAGAAGAGGGGGCTGCCTCATGGGAAACTCTTGGGGGCCAGAAGGAGAGAAGGTAGCTACTGAGAACCTGCACTCTATGGTTGGCCTTCCCATGGCAGTAGCCAGACACACACCGCACTTGTGTTAGCAATCAGATCTTTTTTTTTTTAATTTTTAATTTTATTTATTTATTTTTTTCTTGTTTCAGAACCTTTGTTTGTTTATTCACTCATTTTATGGCCAGCTCAGCCTGCCCTGAAGGCAGGACTGGCACAGCATGTGGTGCCGGGGATCGAACCATGGTCCCTGAAGCCGCCCAAGCTTTTCCAAGCAGGCGCTTTAGACCACTGAGCCATCCCACCAGGCCCCGCAATCAGATATCTTAACACAGGTGCAGTGTACCCTCAAAAGGCCCTGAGACCAGAAGCTGTTTGAATGCCCTAAATACTGGTAGCTGTCCTTGCCACCTTTCACAATCATACTAGTCTGTTAATGAGTTTTTCCTGGGTGCCCTCATTCCCAGCACTGCAGGCTCAGTTGTAAAAGCACGAGGATGCCTTGTGCTAGCTCCCCTGCAGCTTGATATAGAGCATCAAAGTGAGAAAGTCAGCAGATTGGGGGTGCTTGGGTTCCCCAGGTAGCTTTTGGGTGTGTCTCTCCTAGCACCTCCTGTCTTCTGTCTGAACTTGCATAAAACAGACATAGAAGTTACATTTATGGCTTTAATCAACTGATACCTTTGATATTATATTTTGCATATTAAGTGAATGTAAGTTACCATGTAAGGGACCAGGAGATAGCTCAGCAGTCTAAAGTGCCTGCTTTGGGCCCAGCAGGATGGCTCAGTGGTCTAAAGCACCTGCTTAGGAAAGCTTGGGCGGCTGCAGGGACTGTGGTTCGATCCCCGGCACCACATGCTGCACCAGCCCTGCCCTCAAGGCAGGCTGGGTCAGCCATAAAAATAAATAAACAAGCAAAAGTTCTGAAACAAGAAAAAAAAAAAAAACTTTTAAAAAATAAATAAAGTGCCTGCTTAGGCAAGCACAGGGATTGAGTTTCAATCCCCGGCACCTATGCTGCACCAGCCCCACCCCCAGGGCAGGCTGAGCTGGCCATGACATAAAGTTTAAAAAAAAAAAAAAAAAAGTTATCATATAAGAAATGTCGCTGGGTGTGGTGGCTCACGCCTGTAATCCCAGCACTTGGGAGGCTGAGGCAGGAGAATTGGTGCGAGTTCGAGACCAGCCTGGGCTACAAAAGTGAGCTCAGGACCAGCCTCAACTGCATAGCAAGACCCTGTCTCAAAAAGACAAAAAAAAAAAAGAAATGTCTCTCTTTGCTGTAAAAAAGTGAGGGCCGAGAATGTAGCTCAGTGTGTGCCTGGCAAGTGAAAGATCCTGAGCTCAATCCCTGACACAGACATACACACCACCCTCATGAAATGTTGAAGATAACTGAAAAAAAGAACATTGTCATCAATTCCTCCACCACAGTTAGCAGTGGTTCACATCGGAGGAACTGGGCAGCAGTGACCTGGAGCGTATTTAGAGGTGTCCCCTCTTTACTCCTGGTGAGCAAGCAGCCATTTGCCCCCATAGTTTTCCCTGAAGTCAGCCACATTTTCATCTGGCCAGAGTGAACAAGCATTGGAAGCAGTAGAGCCTGTAATTTGTTTGAAATAAATAATAGATCTTAGATTCTGCAACTAGTTGCTGTGCACTGGATAAATTAAATTATGTTACCAATGTGGGTTTGGGAAACTTGGTGCTAGGGTAGAGCACCAGGGCCTTGTTCTTGTGGTCAAATGCTTTGCCACTGACCTACCTCCAGGGCCCTTCCCAGTAGCTTTTGAAAGCCGAGGGCTCAGCACTGACCCAAAGAGGCTCTGCCATCATCCCCACCCTTGGCCCTGTGGCTCTTCACAGGAGTAGCTCTGACTGCAGCCTCTGGGCCTTCTGAGTTTCTTTCCACTCCTGTACTTCCTTCCCACTCTGGCAAAGCTGGAGCTTTACCAAAGGGCTCCAAGAAGGAGCTTTTCTCTTCTGTGTGTCATCTGTCCTTGTTTCAAATTCATAAAACCAGGTCTCTCAGCTGCTTCTCTGATCAGAGTCGGTTAAGAGCCAGACTTGGGAGACCCATTTTCAGATGTCTCCCACCAAGCCACCTGTGATAGTACCTTCCTTGATGAGTAACTTTCTGGAAAGTGGAGTACGGGGAAGCCAGTGGAAGGCTTGTCTCTTAGGTAAGGAGGCTGAAGAGTAAAGATTGAGCCCTCCCCTGCAACGAGTGTTCTGTTACATTAAGGCTGGATATCCCATTTCTTGGTAGGGAAGCAAATATTGACTGGCTTGCCTTCCTTCCTTAGGTGGTTTTTCGGCAAAATCCCCAGAGCCAAGGCAGAAGAAATGCTTAGCAAACAGCGGCATGATGGGGCCTTTCTAATCCGGGAGAGTGAGAGCGCTCCTGGGGATTTCTCCCTGTCTGTCAAGTAAGTATTTTCTGCTATGCTTGCCTAGAAGCCTATGCTCCACCGCCTCAACTAGGAGGCCATTGATTGTGTTTCTGGCTATGCCAACCTCTAGTATAGACTTGTTCTAATCTGTATTTTAATTTTACATTAAAATCCTAATATCTAAGCTGAGCCTGCTGATGCATTCCTGTAATTCCAGCAGTCCAGGAAGATGTGACTAGAATTATCAAAGGTTCAAACACAGTTTAGGAAATTTAGTGAGACTCTATCTCAAAATAAAAAGGGTGGCATCATGGAAGGTAGCATTTGCCTATAGTAACAGCGCTCGGGAGGCTGAGGCAAGAGGTACTGTAGTGAGTTCCAACCTATCCTGGGCTACATAGTGTATACAAGGCCAGCCTGAACTACATCGCAAGACCCTGTCTCAAATAGCATAGCATAGCACACCACACCACACCACACCACACCATACCATACCACACCATACCATACCATAGGCTGGGGGTGTAGCTCAGTAACAGACCACCCCTGAAGTCAATCCTTAGACCATTCAAAGAAGAAAAAAAAATCCTAAATTTCTGGCTCCAAAATCAGTCCTAGCAGCCTGGGATTTAAATTCTTCAGGGGAACAAGTGTTCAGAAGCTGTAGCCCTCTGAGGCACATGCAGCCACTTTTTCTGTAATCTTCACCAGTCCCAACCCGTACACCTAGTGGAATTCCTGCTGAGTTCTCGGTGTCAGCTGCCTTTTCTGCCTTCAGCTGACAGCCTGCCTAACTTCACCATACCTATTAGATCTCACATTAAGTTGAAAAAGCTCCAGCTGGGCATGGTGGCTTACACCTGTAATCCCAGCACTCAGGAGGCTGAGGCAGGAGGATTGGTGTGAGTTCGAGACCAGCCTGGGCTACAAAAGTGAGCTCAGGACCAGCCTCAACTGCATAGCGAAACCCTGTCTCAAAAAAAAAAAGAAAAGAAAAAGCTCCTACCACAAGGGACTTAGGGTTTTGGCTCTCTTGATGGTAAATGTAACTATGGAAGGAAACCTAGTGATTTCAAGACCAGCCTGAACTACATAGGAAAACCTTGTCTCAAAAAAAGATAATAATAATTTTTAAAGTAAACATTTATTTATTTATTTATTTATTTATTTATTTATTTATTTTTATTACAGCTGGCTCGGCCTGCCCTGGGGTGGGGCTGGCACAGCATGTGGTGCTGGGGATTGAACCATGGTCCCTGCTGTCGCCTAAGCATTCCTAAGCAGGCGCTTTACACCACTGCACCATCCTGCCAGCCCCCCCCCCCAAAAAAAAATAATAATAATAATTGTGTGCTTAATGCATGGAGCTCTTTGAAGTGCAGATTAAAATTTTTGTTTGTTTGTTTTTTGTCGTTTTTGAGACAGGTCTCACTATGTAGTTCAGGGTGGCCTTGAGCTCACTTTTGTAGTCCAGGCTGGTCTTGAACTCACACCGATCCTCCCACCTCAGCCTCCCAAGTGCTGGGACTATAGGCATGCACCACCACGCCTGGCTCTAAGTGCAGCACAGTCTTTTTTTTTTTTTTTTTTTTTTTTTTTTTTTTTTTTTTTTTGTACAGTGTCTCACTACTAACTTGTAGTGATCCTCCTGATTGTACCTCCCAAGTGCTGGGATTACAGGCACGTGCCACCATGCCCAGACTCTCTCGCCAACACAGCAGGCGGGGCCAGGAACTGAACCCTGGCCCCTGCGCTTCCCTAAGCAAGAGTTTAATCCGATGAGCTATACCGCCAGCCCTTAAGTGCAGATTAAAATTTATAGTTGGGAGTGTTTTTTGTGGTGCTGGGGATTTGCCTCATAACCTTTGCACTGAGCTGCATCTCTAGCCTCTTTTTTTAATTTTGAGACAGGGAAGTAAAGATTTGATAAATGTCAGGTGATCTTTGTGCTGTCTCACAAATGAACATATTTGCAGGATAGTTGGTTTTTATTTCCAACATGTGCAAGTCAGGCTGGATGTAATCAGTTGTCCTTCTAAAAAAGCCTTTTGAAGTGTGTGAATGAGAACATGCAGTTAAGTGTGGAATGGAGAGCCAGATGTGGTACATGTGATCCCAGCACTCAGGAGGCTGAGGCAGGAGGATCAGTCTGAGTCCACAGCCATTCTGAACTGTGTAGCAAGACCCTGTCCCCCAAAGCAACACTGGTTGGGGTGGCACTCCTCAAGGATCCTGCACTCAATACAGCTGTGTCAGCCCAGAGCAAGTGGCTTCTAGGGTCAGAAGTGTCCCCAAGGGCAGGCCCTTCACGAAGGTTTCTACACATCCCTACTTCTTCTTGCATTAAAAAACAGTACAATAGTCTCTCCACCCGGGCCCGGCAGGATGGCTCAGTGGTCTAAAGCGCCTGCTTAGGAAAGCTTAGGCAGCTGCAAGGACCACGGTTCAATCCCCAGCACCACATGCTGCGCCAGCCCTGCCCTCAGGGCAGGCTGAGCCGGACATAAAAATAAATAAATAAACAAACAAAAGTTCTGAAACAAGAAAAAAAAATATATTTAAAAAAAAAATAGTCTCGCCGGGCGTGGTGGCTCACGCCTGTAATCCCAGCACTCGGGAGGCTGAGGCAGGAGGATTGGTGCGAGTTCGAGA
>PVJA010047224.1:0-14752 GCA_004027025.1 Myocastor coypus
GATGGGATCATGGGTGGAAGTACTTCTGGGATTATGGGTGTAGCCTAGGGCGGGAGCTAAGGTGGAGAGCCTGAATGTAATATAAAGAGAGACAGAGAGACAGACTGGAGCTCTAGCTGTTGCTGCTGCTCTTCTGCCGTGTTGGTTGGCTACCTCTGCCACCATTTTGTTGCTGTTCCGCCGCCATGAACTGGATGCTGTCTGCTCTGTTCCACTCAGCCTTGGGCCAGCCGAATATGGACTGAAACCTCCACGAACTGTGAGCTAAATAAACCTTTCCTTCCTTCATTTTGAGTGTTGGGTATTTGTCTCGGCAACGATTAAAAAGTAACTAATACAAGCCGGGCGTGGTGGCTCACGCCTGTAATCCCAGCACTCGGGAGGCTGAGGCAGGAGGATTGGTGCGAGTTCGAGACCAGCCTGGGTTACAAAAGTGAGCGCAGGACCAGCCTCAACTGCATAGCGAGACCCTGTCTCAAAAAGACAAAAAAAAAAAAAGTAACTAATACAGATACTTTACTTGAAAGAGAAAACTGTATTTTCATTACTTATATTTCTGAGTCATTTGTCTTCCTCACTTCATTAGGTTGCTGCAATATTTAGTAAACCATAGTAACAGTAAGTTAATAATAGATTTGTGAATCTTGTCTATGGAAGAAACAGTAACATAAATTAGGTGTTGATTCAGAGTATATACAGGCTTGTAGAAAATTTTTTCCAGATTAGCAAGGTGTAACTATTTAGCCAAGGAATTATTATCAGAGAATCATTCCCACTCTTCTACCAATCCAAATGACTCTGGATAATGGAGAACATGGCAAGATCAATGAATACTATGAGTAGGAGCCATTAATCTACTTTTCTATAGTGTTAGATTCTTGACATTGGCTTCTTGACTAGGAGCAATACTGTGTCGATCACAATGGTGGTGAATGAGCCGGGAGTGGTGGCTCACGCCTGTAATCCCAGTACTCGGGAGGCTGAGCCAAGGAGGATCGGTGCGAGTTCGAGACCAGCCTGGACTACAAAAGTGAGCTCAAGGCTAGCCTGAGCTGCATAGCAAGACCCTGTCTCAAAAAGACAAAAAAAAAAAAAAAAAATGGTGGTGAATGAAGCATTCTTCATGTCCACAGAGAGATGTTTTGACAAAAATATTATATGAAAAGAGAAAATACTTAGAAAAAAATGAACATTCCCACAAGAATAAAGATTTTTCCCTTCCATGATGGAAATGTCCTAATATAATCAACTTGGCTCTAGGTCAGATGGTTATCACCAGGGAATAGAGATATAGTGGGGACTCAGCGTTCATCTCTGGTGGTAGAAGATTGGACATTCAGCAGTGGCTAGAGCCAGTTCAATCTTGGGAAGGGGAAATCTGTGTTGCTGAGCTCATGTACAATCTACATCCTAGTCATTATTTATGAAACCTTTTCACAATAATAAAGGTGGCTGAGAAAAGAGGTCACATACTATTCAGACTAGATCATCCTACTCACTTTTTATGAAAAAACGTCCTTGGCTAACATTCCCTTTAAGGGAACATTTACATAGAACACAAATACCTTCACATTTATAAGCCATAAGGAGGGAAGTCTACCATAGACTTATTTCCTAAATGTTTTGGCCTCCAATTTTCCAGTTATATGCAACCCAAATCCCTGGAATCTAAAAGACCACTGGCTATAGCTTGTGAATCAGTTTGTAGTCACACATTTTGTCCTTTCTCCACAAGCAAAATATATGGCCAGACGGTCCACTAAAGCTCTGAAAACTTTGATATTGTACCTTCACCGCACTTCAGGAATGTCCTGGAAAAGGGCCGTATTTCTGCAACTATTCGCTTCTGAGTGATGTCTTTATAATATGCAAATGCATCGGTAAACTAGGTCTTAATTTTTTCTTCCTCCTTCCATTGATAATAATCAACATTCCTTGAGCCCACAGATGCATGTGAGGAGATGAGAGGAAGTGCAGCATGAGTAGAAATGGTCGTATAGCCCAGTTGGCAGAGCATCCTGCAAAACATCCTTTTGCAGAACATTTGGTTTTATCAATTCCACCTCAATGCTTCCTGAGTTACTCCATAAATGGACCAGTGTAACACAGTATGTTGGCTTCAAAATTCAAATGAGTGCTATAGACATGAATTTTCCTTCTTGGTTGTAGGAGTTGCGAGATGAAATAACTCACTGTTTATCTTAAACAGGATGTCTCCATGTCTCACAACACTGAACACCTACAAATTACACTGAGATGGAAAACACTTGAATATTTTTGTATTTATTTTCCACTCAGTGACACACAGATATTTTACCATTAATTCCAGAATAGTTTCTCTTTCCTACTCACTTAGTTCAATCAGGATACTTTCATCAGTGAGTCACTGTGATACCTTCTAAAAGAGAAAGATGACGGATATCTGTGAATAAATGGTGGGAACCCATGATTCTGTTGACATAATTTGAGGTCTACTTTTCCCTCAGTTGTTTCTGCTTATATTAATCTTATAAATTTAGTAGGTTTTCCATTGAACTCACTGCTGGGAATGCTGTCATTAATTAGCAGCATCATAGGCCTAAACATGTTACACATTCCAACATTACTTTGATTTTGTTGCCCATGGTTATAAGTGTATGCATCATGCTTTTAGTGATTGGCCACTGTCACTTAGACCCTAACACTGGGATTCAGTTATTCCCATTGCATTTAAATTTCCCAACTGAGATACTGTGGTACCAATTCTAAGGTCTGGCAGGCAGATGAGAAACATGATGGATCTCTTAACACTGGTGATCCACTTACAAATCTCCTTGTTAATGCAATAGTGAAAGGTACATTTTTTTCCCATTATGGAGGAGTAGGTTTCACCTTGCAATCCACTGATGTCCATTTCCCTGAGTCTTTGGCCAACCCATCAAAAATGAACCAATAAATATCCCCATTTTATGGTTTTTCACAGTGAATCATCTTTCCATTCATATTTTAAACAAGCAGCCAAATGAGCTGTTCTCTTCACATCTTATTCACACCACAAATTGCAACATTAAATCCAGAATAACTACTTAACAGGAAATTCAGTCTGATGCAGGTTTCTTTCACTGTATTGTTGCACACTTAAAATTCATTTTCATATTGATTTTCCAGAATTCTGGTAGGAAGAGTTAGAAAACTCAAGAAGTTCTTTGGGAACACAGTGGATCCCTGCATGGGTCCTGCTGTGTACATCACAGATATTTAAGCATACTTAAAGTCTTTGAGGCAAATGTATGTGTTGAGGGTGTTTTGACGATAATTAATATTATTTTTTGATAAATAGATTAGGAAGATCATTATTGCTTCTGCATGCAATGCATGATTAGTTTTCTTAGGCAGAGGTGGAGAAAAACATTACAGAATATGGGGATATATAGATGCCTCTGCACCTAAAGATGGGAAAATCTTTCTCTGGCAAAACAATCATGTCAGAATGTTGGAGTTCCCAAGCCAGGGATATAGCTCAGGAGCACAAGCACATGCCTGGCAAGTACAAGGTTCACAGTTCAATCCTCAGTACTGAAAAAAAAAAAAAAAGAATTTTGGAGTTCTCGGTCCTATCCTTCTCAGCATCCTCCCAAAAGTCTCGAATAGATCTTAAGGGATCCTATTTTTTTCCTATAAACACTCTCAGTTATGAGCATTCTTAGAGAACAAACACTAAACTTGTGCTATAACTCAGTCAATTACATTGTGAAGGCTAGTGTTTTTCTTCAAGAATTTCAGTACTATTCATAAAAGAGAGAAATTTCCTATAGGAAATTTGTTTATTTATTTTTTTACTTTAGAAAATTTAGACCAGTGATTCTCAACCTTTCTAATGCCATGGTCCCAGAATACAATTCCTAATGGTGCAGTGACCCCAAACCAAAAAATAATTTTGGTGGCTACCTGAAAATTTTGCTACAGTTATGATTCGAAATGTAAAAACCTGATGCGCATTATGTATTCTCATTGCTACAAATCAAACATAATTTAAATATAGTGATTAATCACAAAAACAATATTTAATTATATGTTAAGAAATATTTATTACTAATTCCAATAAATAACATTTCACCATAACATGGGTTTAAATATGTATTTTCCAATGGCTTTAAGCGACCCCTGTGTTTTGGTTGTTCGACCCCCGTCGGGGTCGCAACCCACAGGTTGAGAACTGCTGATTTAGACATTTAGAAAACTTTAGGTAGTTTGTAGCTCTCTGAAGCTGGAAATTTGAAACTCTCTGCTCACTATTTCCCTTTGAAAAATCCAAGATGCTAAAGTCAACCTATTTGGGTCATTATACATTTTACCTCTACCAAAACTCTTCAAAAGTATTTTACAAAGAATCACATTATTGCTTGTATTTGACAATTGTCAAGTCAGGATAATAAATGAGTCTATGTGATGCATTCCTTGAAAGAGTCTGCACAGTTTATCCGTACTCTGTAGTATCAGGAGGGACAACCATAATTTTAAGTCATCACATCAAAGACCCAACTCCAGAACTCACTAAACCAATTTCAGAAATGCATCCTTTCAATTCTTCCTTTCTACAATCACTCTCAGAACCAAAATATTAACTAGTGAGGCCTCTACAAAACAGAATGAAAATGTACATATCATTGTACCCAGATATTTATCAACCAGGCTTACATGATGAGAGATATGGATGTTCCTAACTACCATCTATGTGCTCAAGGTGGCCCAGCAGCTATTCAGGCTGAGAAGATGGAAGCAGCAGAAAAGGATCAATCAGGCTGAGGATATAGCTCAGTGGACAAAGTGCCTGCTTACACAACCACAGACACCAGATTTCCATCCCTGGCACCACATACAATGCTGGCTGCACCCCTGGGCATATTGAGCTGGCCACTGAAACCAGCGTACACCTGCAGTCCTAGTGCTGGTGAGGCTGAGACAGGAGGATCATTATGAGTTTAAGCTGCATAATCAGACCCTGTACCAAATAAATAAAAGATTAAAAAGAAAGAAGAGAGAGAGAGAGAGAGAGAGAGAGAGAGAGAGAGAGAGGAGGGAAGGAAGGAAGGAAGGAAGGAAGGAAGAAAGAAAGAAAGAAAGAAAGAAAGAAAGAAAGAAAGAAAGAAAGAAAGAAAGAAAGAAAGAAAGACAGACTGAGCACATTTAAGGTCAAAGATTTCAAAACTCACTGGACCTCTGTTGCATAAGATTTTCTTATGTTGCATAAGTCTTGATTAGAGATCTAAGAAAATCAGAAATTCACACCTAAAGGCAATTCTACAGTCTCATAAAACTATAGGAATTTTTCACTTTCCTTTCACTTTTTATTGCACTCAGTCTCCCAGCCTATTTGCTGATGTCATCTACAATAAAGTTGAGCCTTTACTCTCAGTGTGCTAGTCTACATTTCAGGAATCCACAGACACACCCCAAATTGTGCTTTACTCTTCTGCTAGGTATTTATTCATCTGTTCAAGTTGACATTTCATAATTAGTTGTCACTATGTCATTGACTATTTTTTACTTTTCAGTGACCACAATAGATTTTAAGAGTGGCAACAAAGATAACAGTTACCCCAAAACCTAAAATTTCATATTGTATGGAAATAATCCATTGATTCCTAATTACATTTTCACTAATCAAAGTCAGTAAGCATGCATGAACCACTTCATTATCATCTGTGAATTTTTTAATTGTTAAAAGAAGTCCTTGTATGTAATTTGTGGGGAATATATTTGTTTTCACTGAGATTGACTATGATAAATAATGGTACAAAAAAAATTAAAAAAAATAATGGTACATGTGTGGTAGTGTCATTTATTTCTTATTCTAAATTTTCTAGCTTTCTCTATTAAGATCACATTTTACAAGCTAAATGGTTCATTAGAAGTTTGGCACAATGTAAGAAATATGAATGCTCTCAGAATTAACATGGAATTCTTCGTGGCAACCCTAAACATTTTTAAAATGTAGTTAGAACATTTTGAAAAGGCATCCTTAATGAGTATAGTAAATATTGCATATAACATACTAGCATCACAATTTTTACAGAGCACATCACAACTCCATCCAAAGTATACTTCTGTAGGAATCTATTCATTAACTGTTTAATTCAAACTATTTGTTATAAACTACTATTGACAAATAGTTTTTCAAAAGATCTGATATAATCTTCCTATGTTGGTCTTAAAAACTTCCCCTTGCTTCAAACTCTTTGAGTAAATTCATAGTTGACTCTGGCATATGTGTCCATTATGATGTTTTGCCAGTCCCAAATGAACATTTTTGAGAATAAATATTTTTTAGAATCTCTGTCTCTGCCTTTGCCTCTGCTAGTGCCCCATCTTTATTTCTGTCTCTGTCTGTCTCTGTTTCTGTCTCTTTTCCCCTTCACCCCATGGTATATTGTGTTGACATGAACGAGCATGTCAATTGATGATACAAAAATCTGCATATTGGTGCCAGGGATTTACTTTGGGGTACATCTCCATGCTAAGTATGGAGGCCTGAGTTTGATTCTGGTTAAAAATTAAAAAAACAAAAGAAAGGGAGGGAAGGAAGAAAGGAAGGAAGGAAGGAAAGAAGGAAGGAAGGAAGGAAGAAAGAAAGAAAGAAAGAAAGAATGTAAAGATTTCTATGTGTATGTGTTTTGATTTTGCATTACATAGTAATAGCAGATAAAAATCTGACTTTACTTTCAACAAATCTGCCATATTTTACTATGACATTATCAGAAATGCAATCCTCAGACTGAATTCTGGCATAAAATGAAACCTCTAAAACAAACATTCACATTGAAAATTTCTTAAGAAAATATTTCATTTAGAAAATTTATCATGTCTACACCCTGAGCTCTGTATAAATATCATGAAGACAACAACATGCATTGTATCAATTATTGGGAATATATTACTAACGTGTTTTGAAACTCTCACGTTGTAATTTCTTATTAAAAGTAATAAAAAATAATCAATTAATTAAAATTTTCACTTTCACTAACTGTATGCTGATATCTATGATCTAAGCAACTATATTGAAAACAGCAATGTGAAATCCAAAAACCATGGTTGAATACCTCTCATCTTATTCTTCTAAGTGTGTGCCATTTTTAATATCTTATCAATTGTAATATGCTATTAAAAATAAATTTTCTAAATATATTTCACTGATGCACAGATGTAACATCTGATGTAACTCAAGTAAGCCCAACTGTTCATTCTTTACCTGGTTCCAACCATCCCCCATGAATGAGCAGTTAATTAAACATAAACCTAGATCAGGCTAAAATGAGACCTGTTTTCAGAGAAATGTAGCGCATCTATCAGCTTTAGAAAGCCAGAACTTCTGTCCAATAAATGGAAACAAATTAATATAACAACCAAATCTGTGGCTCATCCTTAAGTCCTTCAGCGAGAATGGACATGACTTGTAGAACGCTAATTTACAAAACAGAAACACATTGCATTTATCCTGTAAAATCTCATTTTAAATATTTACTTAATTATTTCTAATAAATGGGTGAATTAATCCATTGCCTTGTAGATTTTCTTTCTCTAGCTAAATCATTTTGTTTATCACAATATGGAAAAAAATTGAAGAAAAACTCAAAATGACTGTCCTAAGTATTGAATCATGATGCGTAATCTTAAATTTTAAACTTCCTAACAAGACTCAGTATTGTCATCCTACTGCTTTGTAAGTATAGTCTGTGTAAAAAGTTTGATGTCTCTGTTATAAGTCACAATGCTGATATTCAAGCAGGTGTATACATTTTCATTTTAAAAATCTAATGTAGGGGCTGGGGAGATAGCTCCGAGGCACAAGTGCCTACTGGGCAAGTGCAAGGTCGTGAGTTCGAACCCTGGTCCCACCAAAAAAAATCTAATGTAGCATAATAATGTTCCTTATTAGGAAACTGATACTTTTCAGATAGCTAATGTTTTTTTATTAAAATTAAATAGTTTGAATGTATTAGTGCTTACAAATATAATAGCTATAGTTTAACTTATAAAACTAAATCCAAAATTACCACTGGCATTATTCAATATTACCTAATACTAGGAAGCATACAGAAAGACATATATGTGTTTCTTTAAAATACTCTTTTTTTTTTTCAGAACTGAGGATTGAACTCAGCACCTTGCACTTGCCCCTGAACTGTCTCCCCGGCCTCTCCTTAAAATGCTCTTATTACTGATGTGATTGATCATTCTTACTATTACTTTAAATTTTATTATGTTTGCATCCTTTTAAAAATTCTAAAACTAAAATTGTTTTTTCTTGGAAGCTTAATTGATTCAAAACAAATACTTTTCTGTACAATGTGGTTGTTATCGTGTAATATCATAGTACCTACTACAAAGTAAGTGCGAGACAAAAGTTATTTTTTAGAGAAATAAACCCTATTTTGAGAATTTTAATTAATATATGTATATCTCTTTCTTGATTAACTTTTATACACCATCCAAAATTATATTTTCTCTAGATGTGATTTGTAAAATATCCAATTGTAGAACCATGTTTTATCTATAAGTTGCAGTAGGTAATGAAAAGCCTTTTCCCGTGTTTCATTCCCCTGCATTGCTCACAATCAGTAGTGAAAAGAGGAATTGAAGTGTTTATTGTGTTGTGTATTGAGGTAATTTACAAAGCAATTTTCAATAGCGAATAATAAGGAAAAAACACAATTGGACAATAAAGCTGAAATGAATTGCATGACACATGGGAAATCACGAGGATAGAAATTGGAAAATTCTGTTGTTTGTGAAATTATATATATATATATATATATATATATATATATATGTATATATATATATTTATATATATATATAAATATATATATATAAACTCTTTGTTCATAAACAATACTTAAAGCTTCTTTTTGTATAAGAATGGTGATTATTAGGAGCTGGGGAGATAGCTCGGGAGTAAAGTGCCTGCCTGTCAAGTGCAAGGTCCTGAGTTTGATCCCCGGTTCCGCAAAAAAATAAAATAAAATAAATAAATGTTAAAAAAAGGAATAGTGATTATTATTATGTGCTAGCATTTTCCTCCTTTTCAACTGAGGATGTAATCTAACTCCTTCACTGGGCTATTTATATTCTTCTTTGATGTGCTACTGTCCATCTACAGAAACTTTAGAAAATAAAAGAGCTTCCTTTTTTCTCTATATGTAAATATAATAAAAAGTATCATTGCACAAAAAATATCTAATTTGTACGTAATTTGTCAGAGACTTGTAAGAATATTTTTTAGTTCAGTATATTGTAAATAGGAGTCTTGAATATCTTTGTTCCATGGGAGATGTTACTACTTCTGTTGGAACAGATTATGCTGGAAAGACCAAAATGAAAGTGTCACAAGTTAGAAGCTGTGCAAATACCTTTTTTTTCACAGAAATATAAAACAAAGGCTAGTACAGTAACTCTACTTAAGGAGCCCTCAGATATCCAGGCCCCTTCTGTTCCATTGTTTATTCATTTTTGACATGAGTTTCCCCATGGGATAAACAGACACTTCTTCAATACTTGTGACTAGAACTGCACAAAGGCAGGAGGAGTGAAGAAAGCACAAGTTAAAAGGGAAAGTAACTGTCAGCAGTACTTTGAATGAATTTGTAAAAACTAACAAGCACTTGAATTCCATGCCATACACCAAAAACTACTTAATGTAGCTCCACCTAACTATGAGTGTGTGAAGCTACATCTTTATCCTGGGAAGTATGATCACTTTAAAATAAGAAAAACAGAAACTCCCAAATATAACTGCTATGTTACATAATAGATGAAATTCACTGTTTACAAGACTGTCCATCTACTATGTAATTTATTTATATTTTTAAATAATTCTATATGGAGTGCATTTGTCCTTCAAAACTTCCAACACAGTAGAGAAGAAATTGTTTTTCAAATATAGAATTACTAGAGTTCAGCTTCATTTCATATTCTGTTCATTCCAATAAGTATAAAGTACATTGAATTTTACTATATTTCAGTGGCTCTATTAGATATGAGTGAGAAAGTTTATTTCATTTGCTTCAGTGATCTAAATCACTGGATAGCCATTTCTTCAATGTCGTCACTTACTAATACTAAAGAAACAAGAGAAGAGTGAAATAGTGTCAGTTTAACTTTGATAAAATTACAAGACTTCGGGATGGATTAAATATTGCCGTGACAAATTTCTTGATAATTTTTGAAACTTACCCTGCCCCCGGATGTACTGAGCTTGCAATCGAGTCCTGGAGTAGTGGCAAATGCCTACAATCCTAGTGCTGGGGAGGCTTAAAACAGGATCACCAGGCATCCAAGCTGTGCAGTAAGACCCTGTACCAAATGCATAAGTTAAAAAAAGGAACTTCAAATTAAATTTATATAACTTATACCCTTTATAGAACTAATTAAAAATGAGGAGTATTTAAACTCCCCTGTAACATTTTTCCTCATTAAAATTCAGACGATATACTGCTTAAAATCACTATTAGTGGAATCTGCTATATTAAATAAGAAATTTGAAGAATATTCTTGTTTAATTTGAAATACAGGAGTATATAAAGACTTCAGAAATTATTAACCATTGCAGACTTTTAAGAAGTACCTGCAATAATTTCTGCTTATCTCTCAAATCTCCTCTGTCATCTACAATGTCTGCCTCAAATATTATTTAAAAATAAAAGAAAAATGGGAAAACAGGAAAGTTGGCTTCAACTAGAATGTAGCTGAGTGTACTACTGAGGCAAAATTTACTAAATTAGTATTGGGCAATACAAATATTCACATATGGTAAGAAGTGATTCTCAATAATATTTTTTTATTTTTCTAAGAAAGCTAATTTTCTGTAGGACTCTGAACATAAAAGTTCACAGACCAATAATTGGAGAAAAAGAAAGGCTACAAGGATTGTCAATATTTTGGCCCTCGCCCTTTAAGTCCAGTGAGGACTCAGGACCTAAGAGAACCTGTGCTGTAACACCCTATATCTCAGCGGTTTCCCAAATTTTCTGTTCAAGGAGATTTTGGGGCCACAGAGGAAAGGGATTAAAGATACACAGTGTATCTAAGGAGAGTCACCTAGAGAGAAAAGATTCTCTCATCCTTTCATAGAGAGCAAACTGGTCAAGCAATGGCCATGATTCATCCAAATGGCTGACACCAGCAACAGTTCTACAAAGCACTGTATATGGTTTCAAAGTAAATCCTGAGGGCATTTGACTGACCTTGGGAGATACAAAAGTTCCGTGTTTTGTTATATAGGTCTTGCTCTAACTTGCCCTTAACCACCCAAAAGAAAAGTTTAACCTTGAGGCAGGAAATGTAAAGCTAGATTAGTGTGCTGAACTGTCAAAGGCTTAAATCAACAGCTCCTGTCATTGCCAGTTTTGCCAATAACCAATTGCAATTATGGAACACTGGATTATGTATACAACTACTTCTCTTAGTTCAATGAGAGCAATTTTTTTGTACCAATAATGATTAGAAAAAATTATCACATCTACACCCTGTGTTCTGTATAAATAGTAGGAGGACAACAATATGTCTTGTATCAAGTAGTAGAAATGTACTACTAATATGTTTTGAAACCATTACATTGTTACTTCTTATTAAATGCAACAAAAAGATTAAATTGCAAGAAAAGAAAACTAATTTTGCTTTAAAGTCACATTTATAACATTATAGCCTCAAGAAATGAATTTTGTTTTCATAATAGACTTCAATTATACCAAATTATAATATAATAAATTCATTTAATTGAAAAAGTAACTTAGAAGTTATCTAATCCATATTTTAGCTGATGATATTTGCATTATTTCTGCTTGGATAATTCAAATAATATCCTGTTACCCTTACAAGTACATAGCAATACTTCATAAAACAGGCATTCTGCTTATAATTGGAGTACATCTCGTTCTTTGCAGAATGTAGTAATACTTTTGGAAATAAAACTCATTACAAGTGACAATACCTGTTCAAGAAGAGATTTACATTTCTTATCAATATAGTTATTAACTGTAAACAAAAAGTGTTTATTTATTCCAACTATAAGTTTTAAAAATATGTGCAATGATATACCTTGCAAAAACATCTCTGACTGCAGGTTTTTTCCAGGTTCTAGAAAAGAGGCTGCAAGCACTCAGAGTTACCTAAGTGCTCAAAATGCCGCTGTCCATGGTGAGTGGCTCAGAGCATCCTGCTAGTGAGGTGACTCACCCTGTGCGGATGCATGTCTCATACGAACAAGAAAACTTAGCTTAGTGACAGAAAGAACAGCCCTCTGGGGAGGGCGGAAGACTGGTGATAGAGTTTGCTAAATTGGTCTGTGAGTCAATCAATCATGACTATATAATAAAAAAATCAAAGTGTGGTGATTGAGGCTTTCATGAGCTGTCCTCTATGTGTTGTACAACACATACTGATAAGCCAAGGTAGTAATGGTTGAGGATCATGGAAGCTTTGTGTTTCACTCCTTCACAGATATCTCCAGGTGAGTCTCTCTTCTGATTACTTGTGGCTAAGATTATAATTATGGTAATTTCCTAAGTCCTACAAGCGATTCCAGCAATGTAGAGTCATACATTGCCTGGGTAGAGGATGAGTGGTCAGAAATTTAATTTCATGTGATTTTGTCTTTGTGCAAACGTCACTGTAAACACTGACACCACCATGCGTGCTCTATTTCAATACTCATCCAGGAAGTAAGTTGCATGTGTCTCAGGAAGAGTTTCTTTCCTGAGACATTATTCTGAAGTTTTTCTGTTTCTGCATTACTTTCTGCACTTATTATGCTATTTATTAAAGATGCCATCATGCTACAATGATACAATGACACAAACAATCCAGGCTACATTCCTAACAGTACTCACACTCCAGTAGTGAAAACAATGAATAATCATACAAATAGACAATCATAACTGCAAAAAGAATCACTAACAGAACTTGACAATTCAGAAATCAGAGAAGGATTCTCAAAGGTAGTGGTATTATCTAGAGAATAATTGTGATCTACCCAACAGAATAGGGAAAGGAAAACTCTCCAAAAGGTAAGTGCCATGCACCACGGTGGAAGGGCGACCTGTTCACAGACAAGCACATCTTGAATCTTAGTCTGAGAAACTGTGATAGTGATGGGAACACACAATTGCTCAACTCCTCTTGGCTTTATTTATTTATCTTAAAATTAGGCCACATGTATGGTTTTATAGGAAGAAGAGCAACAATGATTTGACAATTCATTTATGAATTATTATCCTGGTTGCTACTTTGATTGAATTGTTACTATCTTCTACAACTAGCAGGAAAACTCAGTCACTATTATGAAAATGTTTCTTAAATGTACTCCACTGTGAAGCCAAAAGGAAGAAGTAGACTTTGTGTGCACCTACTATTTTTTAACCTATAGTTTTATATCTATGTATAAAATGCATATGAATACACATAATTTTATCGCAGCTTCAAGAGCCCTGACTTTTTCTTTCTTTCTTTCTTTTTTCTTTCTTCCTTTCTTTCTTTCTTTCTTCTTCCTTTCTTATTTGGGGTACCCAGAAAACAAACTCTGAAACTTTTGCTTCCCAGACAGGCAGTTATGCCAGTGAGTGATCTTCCTAGAGCCACTAGAAAGAACATCTTCTGAGATCAGAAAGCATAGTAAATATAACAGGATATAACTTGCCTAGTTAGCAACCAGTTGAATTTTTGTTATTCAAAGGAAATATTACCTAGGTAGGTCTGAACTACTCAAACATGTACTCAATCCTCATGGACTTAGATATATTATATTATACTATAATGTCAGAAACCAGTAGAGGAGACAAGATACTAGTGATCTGAGATGACTGCCTTGGAGATGAGAACTGCCATAATTTAACAACCTGTAGATGAAGAGGACTTTAATCAGTCTACTATAAGGAGGTAGATTCTACAAATAATATGGATGTATATGGAGGAAAATTTAAGTTCCAGATGGTAATCTTAGCCCTAACCAGTACTTCAACCTTGGGTTACTGATAACGAAGTGGATCCAGCTATCAACATCCAGACATAACTATAGAATAATACATAAGTTATTGCAAATAGAAGCTTCTGATAATGTGTTACAACATGAAAAATACTTTATTTGCATATGTGTGTACCATTTGATAATCTGTTAGTCTTTTCTGACTTATTCCTAAAAAGTTTCTATCACTTGTAATTAAGACAGATTTCCTATCTTAACTTTATTTTTTTATTGTTTAAATTTAACAATGGTTATATTACATATTTTCATCATCAGATCAGTTTATATTAATACATATAGGTATATAAGATTAATCAAACAATTACACATTAACCCTTCTAAATCAACATTACTTTTTTTTTCTTTTCCCCTTTCTTTTCTTTGAAAGTTGACATATTGCATATTGTCCTCACAATCGTTCTAAAGAGTACAGTATGTGGGCATGACCCACCTCCCTATTGATGTTGCTTAGAAAAAAAAAAAAGGAAAAGAATATACTTCTCTTTACACTAAGAGGAAGCAGATACATATACAGTCAAATGTTCTGCAATTGCAGTGGGCCACGAGTAAAGCTTGTGATGTTGGAGGCTATTGAATCTAAGCCTCCTAAAGCTCATCTCACCAATCTAGCTCTGCGTTTCATGCATTGTAATAAAGCATTTTTTTTCCTGTTGGGTGGTCAAGGGCAAGTTGAAACAAGACCTGTATAACAAAACATTCTTTTTTTTTTTTTTTTTTTTTTTTTTTTTTTTTTTT
>PVJA010047225.1:0-14754 GCA_004027025.1 Myocastor coypus
CTATAAGCAGGTGATTTTAAAATTGCAGGCTGCTGGGCAAAAGAAATATTCCCAGTCAAATCAATGTACTTTGGCCAGGAGAGACAGAGAAGCAGGAATGAAAGATTGGATGATTGTGTGTATGGAGGTCAAGGAGAGACACAGGGAGAGAGAGAGAGAGAGAGAGAGAGAGAGAGAGAGAGAGAGAGAGAGAGAGAGAATATATATTTGTTGTCCAAAGCATGGCTGGTTAATAAAACAGAATTGTGTGCTTTGGATTTTTTTTATTTTCTTTATTACTTTCACTATTAGATGACTCACCAAGATGATGGAATTTACTCAAAATTTCAAGAACTGTTTATATAGAGAAAATTGTGCTCTCAGCCGCCTTCCCAGGAAAGATGGGGATTGAAAGCCCTGCGGTTTCACGTGGGACTCGGGCTCTATCCCTTTCATTCAGTTGCAAGCTGCCCAGTGTTTCATCGTTGACCTCATTTATCTGAGTATAACAGGCTGTATGAGCTAATACTGCCTTATAACAAGCAACTCTCAAATCATAGTGGTACCCAATTGTTAAGGTTTATTTTGCTTTTAAATAATGTGCAAGCTTTAGACTGACTCTCAGCTCCATTTGCTTTCTTCTTATGGGTCCCAGGCTGTAAGACATGGCTTTGGTGAAAGACATGCCACGTGTCGTGGTGGAGGGGAAGAACAAAACACCTGGTAAAAGCTGGGTGTGCCAGTCCATGCTTGTAGTGTGCCCTGTAGCCCCAGCACTCAGGGAGGAAGATCACACCAGTCTGGGCAATTTGCAATTTATTTATTTGTTTATTTATTTGTGGTAGTGGTAATGTCTTTGGTTGTTACAGGATCTCATCCATGCAGCTTGGACTCATACTGATCCTTCTGTTTTCAGCCTCCCCAGCACTGGGGTTATAGGCATGCACTATCATACCTGCACTCTGTGGTCAGCTCAGCCTGCCCTGGTAGTGGGTCTGACATGGCATGTGGTGCCGGGGATCAAACTGTGGTTCCTATGCTTGCCTAAGGAAGTGCTTTAGTCTGCTGAGCTATCTCACTGGCCCACAATTTGCAGTTTAACAGGACCATGTCTCTTCCAGGGAGCTCAGACTCCTGAGTTCAATCTCTAGTATTGGATGGGGGTTATGGTAGTAGCAGTAGAGACCTGTAGTTGGGTATAGTGTGCTCACATCCACTTCTAGTCTGTTGCCCAAGAAATCACACAGCAAAGCCTTCTTCTATGCAGGGGAATATAACTGGCTCCTGACAAAACCTGCAAGTCCCAGTGTGGTTCCTTCCTGAAAGGGAGGCATGGGTAAGTGTGACATAGCTCAGTACAATTTTACCTGCTGATCACAGATAATTACTTTTGTTCTGTTGGCCCCAAGCAGCTCCCAAATCCAATGCTGACCATGGGACAGGAAATTGAAGGGGATCTGATATTTGTATAATTCTAAGGCACTACGTGGGGTATAGCATTCACATGTGCAGAATTTGGGAGATAGATGCTTAGTATTTTCATGGGGAGCTTTCTTTGCATTTGGCTCCTGGAGGTGGTCATTCTCCTGAGCTCTTTAGAATCTCCATGAGAAGGGTTGTGTCCTGTGTGTAGAAGATCTCCATGAAAGGACTGTGGTTTTGTCCGAAGTGCACCTAGATGCAAACATCTCTCCTTGTCTCCGGAGACTTTCTTTGGTTAGTTTTATGATAATAAGGATACATTTTAGGATTGACAAGGAATCAATTCCTAATTCCTTCCAACCCAGAGCACCTCTGGCTTTGGATCATTAAATTCCACTTAAGCAGTTGTTTATTGAAGTGAGGAAAGGGCTGTAGGAGGGAAAAGCAGAAGCTCCTGAGAATGATAAATGTGAAACTCTCTTCCGGGCATCCGGAAGTCTGTTTGAAGTATGGCTCCAGGTACAAGCTGGATACTTCAGTGATTCTTTGATATCCAGATCTAATTAGTTGTCTGTGTCCAAGTATCACAGCTTGTTAGAAGTTCCTGCCCTGCACTTGGCCCAGAGAGCCGAAGCAGCAGAGCCTTGTTTGTATCGGGAGACAGTCCACTGATGTGGAGTCGCTCAAAGAGACCTGGCTTGAACTTTTCTTGCAATTCTGCCAATGCCCCCCTAATTCTAGCTTAATATCTGTAATAATATCTCTTGCAGCAGGACTTGGGTGAAATATGTCAGAGGATGAATACAGTGCTTGTCACCCATGTGGTTTAAGAGATTGGCAGAGGGGACTGAATCGGGCCCACAGCATATAAACCCTTGGAGGTCAGAGTCAGATGCTAGTTTTTGTGCTGAGAGTTCCAGTAAACCACTTGGAGGTTCAAACATAGCTTGACTTATATTCTCAGAGGATTGCCGTGGCTGTCGTGTTGGGGAAGATTGTAGGAGGAGGACGGCATTTCCCTTCATCCTTGATGCATTTCCATTTGTTGAAAATGGGCCGATGTTGCATGGTGCTCATAGAAACCCTAAGCTTGGGAATCATTTACTGAGCGCATACAAAAGAAGAGCCCTTTTGAAAATTGCCAGAAAAGCCAGATTTCCTGAAGCTGCTCTCTCTCCCCAAATAGAAAACAACCCAAGCTCCAGTTTGTAAGCTACTTCTCTCAAATGTCATCCAGGAAGAGAAACTTGACAGCAGCAAATATACTCAAAGAGGTTCTGAAAGTTCATTTGCCACTGAGTTTGACTGAGTTGACTTATTGACTGAGTTCTCTGACAAAGGGCATCAGCCTCCTCGTGCCTTCCTGGGGTCAGCCAGACTATCAAAAGTGCAGCTCTGGTGGCTGTGCTGCCTGTCACCCCGAATATTCATCTGCACCCCAACTCGACCACAAGGCTCTTAGCTTTTCTTTTGCGAGACTGGGGTTCAAACTTACAACCTTGTACTTGGCAGTCACAGAGCTATCTTCCCAGCCTCAAGGCTCTTAGCTTCTTTCTTTGAGTTGCTGATTCTTGACCTTTTTTTGACTTGTGGCAGCAAGATCCACTTCTGGGCTCCTGTGCATCTACAGCTGCCCATGTTGGTCTCTCTGTTCCCTTTTATGATCATGGTCAAGTGGTTTATTTAGCTGTTTTTCTTTTCTTCTCTTTTCTCTTCTCTTCTCTTCTCTTCTCTTCTCTTCTCTTCTCTTCTCTTCTCTTCTCTTCTCTTCTCTTCTCTTCTCTTCTTCTTCTTCTTCTTCTTCTTCTTCTTCTTCTTCTTCTTCTTCTTCTTCTTCTTCTTCTTCTTCTTCTTCCTCTCTCTCTCTCTCTCTCTCTCTCTCTCTCTCTCTCTCTCTCTCGTGTGTGTGGCTGGCTCAGCCCACGTTGGGGTTGGAACTGGTGTTTCCAGCGATCAAACAGCAAGTGTGCCTGTCTGAGCTCACCTAAGCAGGTGCTTTAGACTGCTGAGCTATCTCTCTGGTCCTTGGCTGTTTTTTCTAAAATAGCTTCCCTTCTCTTATTTAAGATTTGGCAGCAAATATCTTCAGCATACTCCTGTTCCCTTCCCCATTATTTTAGGAGAACACTCTTACGGATGAAAAATTTTATAACCATGTTCCAGGCTGCACCATGTGGGGAGTATGGAGACATGGCTTCCCTTTGGAGCATGATTTACCAGCATAGCCAGGGACCTTTCTCTCTTTGGGCTTGCGATGTCTGTAGGGTGACAGCTGTTGGATTGCATGTGTGTTGTCGTAACCAAGGTGTTTGTATCTTGTAGGTCTAAGGGTAGGGCTTTGGGACCACTGAGGATGATCGATACTTCTCCCTTCCCTTTGTTATCCTGATGCTGCTTGTCATCCATTACAGACTTTGTTCTCAAACATACCTCCCGGATTGGGCTGGGAGCCAAACCTTTAACATGTGGCCTTTGGGGTGGACGTTTGTCACTCAAACAATAGCAACAGGTTTGTGAGTGCCAGCAATTAATGTAAGGGAAAATAAACTGGAAAAGGTACCTACATATGGGTCCTTAAAACTGTAGGGATTGGTTAGAGTTTAGTTTTCTGTCCTCATCCTACACTGTCCAATAAGTCATCTATAAAATTTTAGGTATGACAAAGGGTGAGGGAAAATATATGACTACAGTGTAGATGGGGAATCTTGTTTTGTTTTAGAAGATGCGTTGGCTATGAAAGCAGTAGCACTTGGTGTTTAAGTAGACTTTGGAGTTACCAACTGACTTGAGGCTCTTATGTCATAGATAAAGACACCAAGTTCCTCACAGGACTTTGCACCCCTGTGAGCTCAGCTTGGTAAGTGCTCAGTGGTCTTTCGGTTCTGTATCCACAGATGACAGTGTTGGTGAGACCAGGCCTGCACATACCCTTAGCTTTGTCCCACTCTTTGGCCACCTAACTAGCCTACATCATCATCTAGTCAGAGACCTTCGTGGTATAGATAGATGACAGTTAAAGAGGAGATAAGTGACTGGCTAGGGAGACCTGCTGGAGAATGTCTACCGAAAAGGAGAGGGCTGCTGTCTGGCATGGTGACCGTGACCTGCTAACCATAACTCAGTGGAACCGAGTGGGGTCATAGATTCTTCCTGGATGTCTCAGTGAGAGACCTCAGACAGCACAGAGGGTGAAGTAGATGACTCAGAGATGAGACTTACTTCAATCACCGAGAGGCTCAGAGTGGGTATCATGAGCTAGAAACTCCCAGCCATTAGGGAGACTGAAGGAGAAAAGACTACCAAGTTAAAACCTTGTTGGCTTTCATTTTGAGTGTCAGTGTAAGAGAAAAATAAAAGCAGGAAAAGAGTAGCTTAGTGAGGAGCTGTTGCAAGGCTCAGCAGTTTTCTTAGGGAAAGGGGGAAGGCGATGGCCAGACTCAACGTGTTTCACTAATCTGTACTTCCTGCTTAACCATTAGATTTTCCCATAGCCTGTATGCTTTTGACCTCACAGTTTAATTATTCACTCTTCAAAGAGCCTATGTACTTTTGTCCTGTAGATTAATAACCATTTCCAGGCCCGGCCAAATAGCTCAGCAGATAAAAGTGCCTACAAGCAGGTACAGGGGTCTGGGGTTCGATCCCTGGGCCTGCCATGCAGTCCCTGCCCCGGGGCCTTGCCGAGAGGGCAATTGAGACTGGGTGTGGTGGCACAGGCCCTAGCTCTTTAGAGGACGTAAACAGGTGGATCACTGTGAGTCTCATCTAGTAGTGAGACCCTGAACACCTTGTAGACCCTTCCCTAAAATACAAAAAACAAAACAAAACCATTTCCTCCTTGGCTGAGTGCCCCTGTGTGAATACTGTTCCTTTGTCCTCATCTCAACCAAGAGTCTCAGGAGTTCAGAAGCTTTGCAAAATGTAAGGCTCTGAGATCTTATTCTAGAATGTTCCCCAGGCCTTCTTTCTAGCTGTCATTCTCCATTTGCATACTTTCTAGAATCCTACAAATTGCTCTTTGGTTGTGCAGGTATTTCTACAGTGAGGTGTTTCCCTGAGAACTGGGGTGCCTCACTACACTTCATTTGCCCAGAGGCCCCCAGATGAGCTCCTCTGTTCCCTTCCAGCCATCTTTACAGGGAAGCAGTCTGCCTTTCCCTCTGTATCCACAGCCTCAAAACAACATCTGGCACCTGACAGACACTTAGCAAGTGCTTAGTGAAGAGAAGGTCTTGAGGGATGCTTCCAGAAGGTATGCATGGGAAAGGTTACTCCTGGGAATCTGAGGCCCATGGGTAGTGGGTAGTGGGAAATATAAGGCCTGCTTGAGGAAATCATCTTGAGGATGTGAAACTCAAGGGGTAGATTGCTCTCTATCTGCTCACTGAGGACAGGGTAGGCAGCCCTTGGCAAATGATAACAGTCGTGCTCCGCATTTGCTTGTCTCATCCTTTCCAGCTTCCTCAAACTCTAAGATAACTTGCAAGTATCTTAAGAAGTGTGTCAATCCCGTGACAATGTTGATGAAGTATGAGGTCTCTTTGCATGTGAGCCATGTGGCTCTTCCTCACTTGAGAGACAGAAGTATCTGCTAGTAGAACTCAGTCCATTTGGGGGTGTGCAATTAATTGATTGGTGGGCTATCCATGAAAGGAGGTACAGAGGAAATGAGGGAGCTTGCTGGGTGGGTCCCTATCTGGTAAGCAGAAAACCAGGATACTGGGATTCGGGAGACTGCAGGACATGGCTGAGGCCTATCCTGTGAACTTGACTCCTGGGCCACATCTGGCTGTGGGAGGGAGAAGGGAAATAAGGTAGGTTCCTGAACTAGAGAGAAGGAGGGTATAGACTGGGTGGTCCCTGGACAGTGGCATCCTAGAGAAGTGGCCGCAGTTCCTGCCTGCAGTGTAGTGACAGCTGTGCATGGCTGCCTCCGATGTATGACTCTCAAAGAAGAGAACTAGAAAAGACTTGGAAGGTCCACAGGTGGTAGGGTGTTGGTGGCTCTTGAGGTTGGCCCTGAAGACTCGCAGATATGGGCCGGCCAGATAGCTCAGTAGACTAAAGTGCCTGCTTAGGCAGAGTACAGTGGCTGGGGTTCAATCCCTGGCATGCCATGCTGGCCCTGCCCCTGGAGTATACTGAGATGGCGACTGAGACTGGGCATGGTGGCGCATGCCTATAATCCCAGTGCTTGGGAGGCTGAAAACAGGAGAATCACTATGAGTCTGATCTACTTAGTGAGACCCTGTAGATACGGTAGACACTATACCAAATACACACACACACACACACACACACACACACACACACACACACAGACTCAGAAATGCTCAGAGCCTGGACTTCAAAGTGCCTAGTAGCGTGCCTCAGCTGGTTTGGCCAGCATCAGTGGCATGTGGTCATGTATGTTTGAGGTGATTGAGTGGTGGTTTCTGACCTCCCGTTTCCTTCCAGTTATGAAATTAAAGTTTGTGTGTTTGCGTATGTGCATGTATGTTTATGTGTGCTTACATGGATGATGAGCATGCCTATATGTATGCATTTGCATTTCATGGACCATGATTCTCCCTACCAGCGTGTCAGCCCTTGGAGCAGGTTCAGTGCTTGTCAGAGCAGAAATTCTCATCATTTTGAAAGACACACAGCTCCCGCTTGCCTTCCCTTCTTGGAAGATAAGAGGCCGGATCTCCTCTGGTGCTTGAGTACTCCCGCAGAGGGGCAGATGTGGATGTGTGTTTCAGCAGACAGCACTAGACTCTGGCATATGGTTGTGTGGGTGTAGGTGGCTTGTTCCTGTGTACGCACAGAGAAAGTGCAGGGTTCTTAAAAATGTCTGCTTCGCAAACTTTGAGAAAAGTGGAAGCAGGGATATTTCAGTGAAAGCAATCAGAAAGGTGTGAATTCTGGGTGTTAGCTGCTCCAGGCTGATAATGCTCAGGACCATCTGGGCCCCCTGGAACGTGGGTTCTGTCAGGACAGCTCTGATCTTGCTCACTGCCCGGATTAGCAAGGTGCTAGCACGTGAGGGCCATGAATTATGACAGGAGGCCTGGAAAGGCTGGTGGAGGGAGGGTGGGAGGGGGTGTTGCATTTGTACCCACAGGAACTTATCATAAGTCGAAGATGACATAGAGAGGCCAAGGCCAGTGACAGAAGAATCTGTGACTTACATTTTCCAAGGAAATGGGGAATGGCACCCCAGCTTTCCTAATGATGAGACTCTGCCTGACACCCACAACCTAACAGGAGGGAAGGTTGATTTGTGAATATCATGGTAGAAGAGTATGGAGGGGCAAAAGCGCTTAGTTAATGTTGGCCAGGAAGAGTGAAGGATAGTGCCAGAGAAGAAAGGGCCAGGGACAGGGATGTATTACCCAAGATCACCCCTCCATAACCCACCAGGCGTATCCAGAAGGGTCCTCTGCTAATCCCCTGAGTAGAATGCAAAGCCAAACAAGTTGATGTTTCATCCTAACTAGTATAGCACATCAGGAAAGGACAAAAGAAAACTTCCCAAGAGGCCAAGTACAAGCCTGAGGGGAAATTTAGGCCTGTAGCCTTCCTTGAAGTTTACTGAGAAGAAACAGGATCAGGTGGGCAAGGCATTGCAGTTGGAGATTGGCCCACTTGGATGACTCCAGTAGCTCTGGGAAGTAGGGCTGTCCTTGGTCAACTGCTTCCCAGCTCTGAGTAGACTGAGGGCACAGGAAGCAGGATTTGGTAGAGAGATGGCTCCTGAGTGAGACTCGCCCCCTCAAGAATCTTCCCTTTTCTCATTGCCTTTGGGAGTTAGGTGCCCCAGGGAGGGGGCAGTCCCTCCCTGGTCTACAGGGCCCCACGAAAGTTAAAACTTCATAAAGAGCAGGAAGTAAAATGCATGACTGTTGTACCGGATGGAGGTGATGGGAGGGTCCCGAGGTTGGGGTCAGTGTAGTTGACCTGCAATCTCAGGCCAGGACAACAAAACATCTTAAATAAAAAGAAAATCCGCTTTTTCCTCAGTTAAAAAAGTTGTGAACACAATTGTACTACTAAAAAACAATGCCTGCAATGACGAAACCCAAACTCAAATCCACCAGGAACCAGTGGTGCCTATATTCACTTTTATAGATGGGTTTCTTTTTTATCGATGGATTTCTATTTTCTTGACAACTACATTTTAATTTTCCACTACAGATATTCAGACTTTTTGACATATATATATATATATATATATATATATATATATATATATATATATATTTTTTTTTTTTTTTTTTTTTTTTTTTTTTTTTTTTTTTAAGTATTTGGTACAGGGTGTCACTATTCAGCTCAGACTCATAGTGATCCTCCTGTTTTCAGCCTCCCCAGTGCTGGGATTACAGGCATACGCCATCATACCCAGACTGGCTGGCTCAACATGCTTGGGAAAGGGGCTCGTACAGACTGTAGTGCCAGGGATTAAACCCTGGTCCCTGTGCTTGCCTAAGCAGGCACTTAGTCTGCTGAGTTATTTTTCTACCAAGTTTTTTGGTTCTTCTAAGTTCCTGGTTCCTGGAGAAGTGGAACATGACACCAGTGTCCCATAGGCAGTGTTAAGTTTATGGTCCCTAACCTTGGAGCACCCTTGAGTGACAGATCCCAAGTGATTAGCTCAGACTGGAGGTGTTGGCACTTGTTTCCCAGAGTGTGTAGCCCAGATTTTTACCTCTCTTCTCACCTTCCTACTCCATGCCCATATTTTTTTTAGAGACAGGGTCTCATTATGCAGTTGGGGCTGGCCTTGTGCTCACTTTGTGCCACAGGCTGGTCTCAAACTCAGAACAGTCCTCCTGTCTGGACTTCCCAAGTGCTGGAATAGCTGTTATGAACCACCACACCCAGTTCCAGGGCCAACATGGCATGTGGGGCTGGGGATCAAACTCAGGACCTTGTGCTTGCCAGGTAGGCACTTATGACTGAGCTATCTCCCCAGCCCATACCTATCTTTTGACTTCTCCTGCTCAACGGATGGCGCCATTTCCTGTTTCCCAGAGCAAATTGCGCCTTCTCGAAAGGTTCTGTCCACTTGGTATAACCCCATCTTGACTTTAATTTCTCTTTACTTCCTGTCTAGGTGCCATAGAGGATGTCAAGTCCCCTCAGCATCAATGGGATCCATTTATTCAGCCAGCCTGTGCTTGCCCCAGTAGTTAGCTTTGGCCTTTGTTATGTTTATGCCAGCCCCCATTGCTGTGCTTTTATTTATTCAGCATATAAGAATTCTCAGGCCCTGCCGTGAGAAACAATCCTTTTTGATCTGGCTCCCTGCAATTGTTTTCTTCCTGCTGCCCTCATACATCATAGCTGACTTTCTCTAGTTTGTACCCGTATGTAATGCAAGCCAAGGATGTTTTAGCATTCAGAGTATAAATCAGGCTTTAAAAATAAATAAATAAATAAATAAAGCTGGAAATATCAGGGTGGTTTCATTCCTGCTTATTTCTCAAGAACAATGAGAAGAAAGTAGATGTGATGTGTTTTGGTTTTGTTCTCATCCTAGAAGTGCACCTGGGGAACTCCTGGAGGTCAGCTGTGTCTCAGGGCCACTCTGGTGAGCTGATTGCCACCAAGCAGGAGGGAAAGGAAGGGTGGGCAGAGCTCAGGGTCAGAGCAGTGAGACGCACGATGGATGCTGACGTTCAGGCCGGGATGGTGATCATGCTCCGGGCTGGTTACAGCTTCCGCCTTCTTCACGTCCCTGTGTCCCTGACTTGGACAGGACTAAGTTCAGCGCTCCGCTCTCGTTCGTGCTTCTTGCCCAGCGTGCCTGTCTCAGCTGAGCACCACCAGGTCCTCCATGCCTCCCTAAGTTGCTGCCTTTGCCCATCCTGCCTTGCCCGTGTACTGAGCTCCTCTAACTCGACCCCCAGGATGGATGCAGTATTAACAGCCACTTCCTCCTGCCATCCGAGAGCACGGCCTTCTCCGGGTCCTGTTTCTCTGATGGCTCTGAGAGGGACTGTTGTCTCAGTGCCTCCCAGCTGCTGGGGACTGGGCTAGGGCTTCTGCAGGCATTGTGAAGGCCCACCTCATAGAACCTTTAGAAGGGACACATCACAGATCTGCTCTGGCGGAGGCGAAGACCCTGGGGCTCTTTGCCCAGCTGCTTTTTTTTTTTTTTTTTTTTTTTTTAACCTAAGAGGATGAACCAAAGCCTGATGGTCCAAGGCTCCTCCTTTTGCTGGATCATCAACCCCTGTGCCTGTGCTCTCTCTCTCTTGTGCCTCGAGCACCAATTACCGTGCACAGAGTACCCACGAATCCCAAATCCTATTAGGTAGCTGACAGCTCTTTCTCGAGTGCCAGCCTTGTATTTTCCATTGCTTATTGGAAATGTCCAAACTGACATGTCCAGCGGACTCCACTGAGGCAAAATCAAATTTATTCTCACTGTCCCAGTCTGTCTTCCTGTATTCCCTTCATTTGGCAGCAGCTAAGTGGAGTCATTGAGTATCCAAGTCAGGACCTTTATAAATGTCACCCACGAGTCTTTTCTGTCCCATGTTCTGCATCTTTTCAGCCTTCTTGACTTCCTTTCTTGAAGACCTCTCGGGTGCCTTCCCTTCCTCCCAGTCTCTGCCCCATTTCCTAGGCTGACTCATGTCATCGCAGGGTGAGGTGGTCTGCATAACGCCCTTACTTATTCGCCTACCTGGAGTGTTGTCCTTCTAGTTCTTTGGGCTCCTGTTTAAAATCAGTCATGGACTTCTCATCCTCTCCAGACCAAATCTCAGTCTCAGTTTGGAGGTAAAATCTCCTGCCACTGTTGCGCACATACAGTGGTCCAGTCCCTTGAATTCATTGTCAGGCCCTGGACAGGCAGAGGGCATACACACACAGAGGTCCTCAGGCAGCAATGAGCTTGTATGTTTGTTGAAAAGAAAGAAAGCTCGTGGCTGGAGCAAAGGAATAGATGAGTAAAACTATGAGCTGAGGCTAGAAAGGTAGCTTGGGACAAGAGTATACGGGGGCTTATATTTGGGGAACTTGTCACTTGGAAGGAGAAGCCATGTACAGAGCATGGGACGAGCTCCTCTTTGTGGCGCATGAACCTTATATGGTCTGGCCCTGAGCATCCCCTCCAGTCACTTTGCTCTGGTCCCACTGGCTTTTATAACTCACAAGCGCACCAAGCCTAGTTTGGTCCCCCCATGCCTCCTGCGTAGCATGCAGGTCTCATGGCCAGCCCTTCTTTGCCCTTCACCCATTAGTTCACACATCACATTCTGCCTTTCCACTTTATATTAACAAAACGTGTTTGGCTTGGGGATCTACTCAGGGGAATGGCTGAAGACCTTTTTGGATGTGTCTGGTGGGTGATGGAAGGGTGGCCTTGGGGGATATGTCCAGCCCCTGGCTCTTTCCTCTCTGGCACTGTCTTCCTAGCCAACATGAACTAAGCGCTTTAGCGCCGTTGCCTCTCCACCCCCTCCCACCATGATATTCATGCCTTGGAGCAGCCAACTCTGAACTGAGTCTCCCCAAGCTGTCAGCCAGATCAAACTATCCTCCTATAAGCTGTGGGTGTTGGGCACTGTGGCCTCACAGCAGGATCATCTTGTTTTCTGTTTACTTCTTCAGAGCACACATTTCCTGAAGGCAAGGGCCTTCTCAGTTTGCTATTTTATCTTATATATTTTGTATGTATTTGGTACAGGGTCTCAGTATGCAGCTCGGACTCAGTGATCCTTCTTTTTCAGCCTCCCCAACACTGTGATGTGTGCACCATCACACCTGGACTCAGTGGCCAGCTCAGTACCCCTGGCGGCAGAACCAGTACAGCCTGTGGTACCAGGGATTGAACCCTGGTCCTGTGCTTGCCTAAGCAGGCACTTAGCCTGCTCAGTCTGCTTTTTATTTTTCATTCTGTATTCCCAGTGCCTGGAACAGTACTCATTCTCTCATAGGCGCTTGGGAAAAATATTACTCAGTGACGATCCTGGGGCCTGGCGACCACTCCATGCAATATCTAACATCCCCATGAGTACAGTTCTTCCCCAGCACAAATTCTGGGGTGACAGAAATGAGGAGGAGCCTGCTCTAGTTAGTGTAGTCAGGGCAATCATGACAGAAGAAACCAGAGCCATGTTGGAGGTCTTCAGATTACCTGGGTGAAGGGAATAACACAGAGATTGAAGAAGAAAAGGAGACCAAAGGGGAAGGGCCTTCTCCAAAGATGCCACAAGCTACCAGTGTGTGAAGGGGGAAGAGTGTGGGGTGTAAAAAGAACATTTCCAAATTTGTATCATGGGGGCAGTGATATTGTGTGTGTGTGTTTATGTGTGTGTGTGTGTGTGTGTGTGTGTGTGTGGTCTTTTTATAGAATGATTACTTGTTAGCCATCTTACAACTGGGTTTTCATATGTTTTATGCATGGAAAAGTATCTCTCTGGAGTGAAAAATAGAAGTCTCCCAGAGACAACATACAGAGCACGTGCAGAGGTAGCACTGACTCGTCGTGGGGTGTCAGTGATCAGAGACCTCCGCAGTGGATCCCAAGCTCCTGCTTGAGTTACAGTGGGGTGTGACAGGAAAGAAAGAGCAAGAGACAAAGCAGAGTGGTGCACAGTGGGGATCTGGGAGCACCCCATGTTCTCTAGGACAGCAAGGCCTGGATCTCCCAGCCAGCTGCCACTTCATAAGGCAGAGCAGGATTGGAGAGAGGGCCTCTCCTGGAGTAGCATAGAGGCTGTGGTGGAGTGGGCAAGCTTAACATCATAAAGGGAACGAGCCAAGATCCATCCTGCCCCACAAGGGCGCTAATCTCCTTGACCAAGAGGAGGGTGAATTTGGCATTCCAAAACTGGCCCTAGAGGCAGGCTGGTCTGGGAGACCCTAAGACAGAAACTGTGGCACTTTATAATTTGTGGTCCCCAACATATAGGCGATGAGCAGAAAGGACACGCAGGTGCCACCTACAGGAATGGCCTGAGAAGCCTGAGTCAAGGTGCCACAGGGACTTGTTTCCTGGCTGTATGGTGAGGTCTGCGACTCTTTTGGGCGAGAGTGATGCTGGGAGAAACCAATGAAGCCCAGAGTCTTTTTGCTTCACACAAATAACACAAACATGCAGTTTCTTTTTCTACCTAGTGTTATGGTTTATGTCTAGTTGTCCCCCCAAAGCTTCTTGCAATCATGGGGCAGGGACTTCTAGAGTTTGAGACTTGACTCATGATCCACGGGGATTATATGCTTTAGTACCAATGGGATTATGGGTCTGAGTACTGCTGAGATTATGGGTGTGGCCTAAGGCGGATAGGCTGAGGCAGAGAGCCTGAATGTAATATATATATATATATATATATATATATATATATATATATATATATAGAGAGAGAGAGAGAGAGAGAGAGAGACATACTCACACTGTTGCTCTCTGCTGCCCTGGTTGGTTGGTCCCCTCTGTCACCATTTCGTTACTGTCCCACCACCATGAATTGCTGCTTTCTGCCATGTGCTAGTCTGCCTTGCAGCCAGCCAAGTATGGCCTGAAACCTCCAGTAACTGTGAGCTAAGTAAAACTTTCCATCCTTCATGTTGGGTGTCAGGTATTTGTCCCAGCAATGAGAGAATAGTAACTAAGACACCTAGAATGTTGGATGGTCGCTGAATGCTGGACACCTAGCTGCTGAAGCCTATGTCTGCTTTTTCCTTCTGAATTTTCCAAGTTAGATTCTCCAGAGTGTGCTGCATAGAAACTCTGTGTGCATGCTAATAGAAGTGGAAGAAAAAAAAAAAAAAAAAGGATTCTGTGGCCCGTCAGACTTGGAAATGTGATCTGAACCACATTCTGCATCATCAGACCTCTGAGGATAATCCAGTAGCCAGCACATGACTCTCCCTGCTGTGGCATTTTTCCCACGTGGGCGATTGAGGGACACTCTTGTTAGAGACAAGGCTCAAGGGGAATCTTTCCTGGGGAAAAGGTTGTCTGAGATTAGTTTCCACAGTGATTAGAGAGGTGTACTTCTGAGACACCTGCCTTCAGCTTTCGGTTAGTCTTTACACTCTGAGAGAGGAGCAGGCTTGGCTTCCATGCTTTGGAGGCCATGAAATCGTCCTGGCTGTAGTATAATATGGTGAGCAGGTGGCAGCAAGGACGGGAGAGTCTCACAGACCTGACCTACCCTGGGATCATTCTCATGTGATTCTGCCCTGTGTTCTGGCTCCTATCTGAGGATGAATGGAGCCTTGAAGGCTTGTGCCACACTGACCTGTGGGTGTATTTTTACCAGGATGGGTGGCGAATATTCCAGAAGCCAGAGAGTAGACACTTTCTCCTAGACACTCGGTGCTGAAACCCCAGTTCTGGTTAGGATAGTGCACTCT
>PVJA010047226.1:0-14694 GCA_004027025.1 Myocastor coypus
ACACATATAGGTCTGGTTTATTTCACTAATGAGTATATGTTCAATATACATCCATTTATATATGAAGTCTTCAAACTTATCATTCTTTATGGATGAGTAGTATTCCATTGTATAAAAATACCACATTTTTTAAAACCATTCTTCAAATGATGGACATTTTGGTTGTTTCCAAGATTTGGCTATTACAAATTGGGCTGCTTTAAACATAGGTGCACAGATATCGCTGTGGTATGAAGTTTTCAGTTCTTCTGGGAAAATTCCCAGTAGGGGGATAGCTGGATTGAACGGAAATTCCAATTCTAGTTGGTTGGTTTTAAACTCAATTCAGTAAGTGACAACTTTTTTCTTATCTACAAGGTCCTATTTAATTATTGCATACCGTATAATATGAAGGCATGGATAAAACAAAAAATTACCTGAAAATCCGTCTCCTAAAAATAAATTAAATATTTAAATCTCTTAGGTTTACTTGTGGGTTTTTTTTTTTTTAAACTATTATTTCTCTGGGATTCTATTTCATCTCCCAAAACCACCATAGAACTGTCCTGGTACAGATTCTAGGTGTGGCAGATCCTGTTGCGTTTTTCCTAGAGTTACTGTCATGCAACATTAAAGGTTTTCAAGGCCGCACAGCAGTTCATTAAATACTGTCACTCCTCAGGTCTGTGTAGTGTCTGAGTTAAGTTTTCTTTCATTCATGATCTTAATAATGTTGAAATCTTTTCACCAATCAGAGTGCCTTTCTCCTTTGCTTCATACAGGTCCATGAGAAAGCTATTGGCTGTTGCATTTGTGTTATTTTTTAATCTGGCCCCTGTACATAAGCCCTTAAAAAACAAACAAACAAACAAACAAAACAAACAAACAAACAAAAAAAAACCCTAAGTATTTTAAGTTGCTCCTGTTGGGCGTTCAGCTTATCTAATGATTTTGTCAGTGTATAACACACTTTTTACCTTCTTGTTTCCAGTAATTGGAGCTCATATATCTATTTCTGATCTCATTAAATGACTCAGATGTTCTTTGAAAAATGAAACACTAGCGCTTGGAGTGACACACCTGCCCAGTTTCTTATTTTTAATAGGAATACTTTCAATTTTTCTCCATGAAGTCAGAGGCTAGTCATTTGTGTAATTATGGTGTGAAAGAACTACTGTGTAGCTCTGCTTTTCCCTGAAGACTCTTCAAAATGTGGGAATGTGTTTTAGGTGATATTTAATCCCCTTAAGCCACTGTTAAAGGTGGGAACTGCTGACATAAATTGTTGTAATGTTAAATTTCCTAATTTTGAGCCCCTTTTTAGTCTTAAGAGAAGATGAAATTTCCTTCATGATGGTATAAAATTATTTTAAGATACTGCTTATTTTTCCATGATTTATTTTATATTTAAAAATTATCCTTAAGTGATGCTGGTTCATAGTTTCATTTTTTCTGTGTTAACAGGTACTAGAACCATGGGTAATCTAGCTCAGGAAATAAATTGTGTAGCTTTGTAATTTTCCTCCACCCGGCAATAATTGATATAATCTAATTCTTTAAAAGGTTGAGTGAAACTTTAGAGACAGATGAATTGTACCTTACAGTTATTCTTGGTTAGTAACATATTTGTGCTTAAAGTCGATCATATCAGTTTTGGTAAATGCCGCCCAAAACATCCTTTATTTGAAGATGTTAAATTATATTTTGCAGAGTAGGATATCATGATCTCCTGCCACTTTTGTTCACACTTCAGTTTAATTTTCAAAACATTTTATGAGACAGATGCAGAGAGAACAGTGCTAGTTGTCGTGCTAGCCTCTCTCTTAGCTTCAGTGTCTGTTAGTTTACCAACAATTTACCTCCACTCACTTCTTTCTCCCTCCCACTCTAGTCCTATTATTTTGAATAAATTACATCATCATAAATTCATCTATAAGTATTTCAGCTTATCTCTAAAATATAGGGGCTCAGAAAAGTTTGAAAATATGAATACCTACCTGAAACATTCATAATAATTACTATCACTAACTGTTCACTTAGTGTTCCTGTAGTCCTAGCTTATCCTTTTGTCCTATGTGGTGCTCACTGATGCACCTCTCAAATTGCATTGCTTCATCCTCTACTTCTTTTCATCCTTTGAAATTTCTGGTTTCTAATTTGCTCTTATTTCTTGATTAGATTTGTCAGATGCTTATCTATTTCTTTTCTTTCTTATTTCTATGTTTATTGTTCCCTACCTTCTTGATTATATTTGTATAGAGTTTATATATTATATTTTTTAAAGAATCAAATATTGCCTTGTATTGATTCTGACACTGAGCTTTCAACTTCTTCTGAAACATACTTATCTTTCTGAATTTTAGTCTTCCTAGAATCTGCTAGGTTATTACCAAACCTGTTGTTCTCCTCAGCTTGTAGCCCTGGCTTATTGTACCTGTGTATGTATAAGCTGATATGAATTTCCTGCTAGCTTTATCTCTGTGTTCTGTGTAAAAGGCCACTGGAATCCACTTCATGGTTGTTGGGTGCCATTCAGTGGCCCAAGCAGTGGAAGCTGAGATTGGCCTCTGCTGTGAGTGCTCCAGTCTTGGACTGGGACCTGATTAATCTGCAACCAGGGTTCAGGAAGCAGTAGACTTAGGGGCTGGAGTGGCCCATTGACCCTGAAACTCCTCCCTGGCTGCAGCCTTCTGAGCAGGATCCCCATGGATCAGAAGTTAGAGATCAGCTAGGACCTCCCAGGAGGAGGGCAGAAGCCTCCATCTGCCAAACATCCAGCTCCTGTCCTTAGACCCACAGAGTAAACTTGAAGCCAGTGTTTGTACTTCAGTCCCTGCTCATATACTGTGATCACCCTTACCACACTCACTGAGCTAGATGGTGTGTTAGGAGGTACTTAGTTGGAGTCCAGGGCTTCTGCTGTTTTATTTTAAAGAGAATAAAAATTTAAAAAAACATAAAACACAATATAGAACTTCAAAACAAGATGGTAGGAAATCATTTTGATTGTCTTATTGCATACTGTTACTTTCATATTAGTTGTTCAGATTATCAGATATAAGCATGCAAAGTTGGTCAATTTTATTATTATTGAGACAAAGCCTTGTTTCATTGCTTAATTTCCCAGGCTAGATGCAGATTTATGGTTCCCCCACCTCAGCTTTACAAAAAACTAGGTCTATAAGGCATCACCCCCACACCCAGCTAGTTCTATTTTTTCTGCTAAATTATTTTCAGTCTCCATAAGAAATAATTTCTCTTTGGTAGTGTAAGTTTTCTTCAGAAGTCTCTCCCATCTCTCAGCATCACCAGGATTATTGTCCCAACTTTTTCCCTATGTTTTATTCTAGTTGGTAGCATATTAATATTTTCCTCTTTGATTTATTTTTCTAAGAAGAAATGTTTAACTCCACTTGATGATGGCCCATATAAAGTGTATCAACAGTTCCCCCTTCCCAACAGGCAGTGAGCTTTTTGGCCTCGGCTCCGAGAGGCAGGGAGCAGGTGCGTGGTAGGTGAAGGTGAGTTATCAGTTGGTGGGATCACTCTCACGGGACCTCAGTGACACCCAGGACTGAGATGTGATGGTTATGTAACTGGAAATGGCAGCAGCCAAGGAACATGCCTAACTGCAAATCCACTCTTCCCTCCAGCTATGGCCTATTACTGAAAATGTAGGGCCCAAATTTTATTTTATTTAGTTTAAAGAGAACTAAACAAAAATAATGACACAAAATTTCAAAACAAGATAATAGGAGAGTGATAATGGCCAATATGTTGTGTATTGTTATCTTTAAAGTAGCTGCTCAAATTACATGATAAACTACTAATTTCTATTAGTTCATTGAAAGATAAGTTTATGCTTATATTGCTCAATCATTTTTTCATGCCTATGTCTAGGACTCAGCTTTTAGAAACTGCCAGAACTACCCCAGAGAACTGATGCAGGACCACCTTGCTTGCAAATCTCTCCTGGCTCCTGGGTTGTGGCCACCGTCTCTTGGTGCTGACCCTTGCTAGTCTCTTGTGGGCAACCGCTCAGCAGAATCTAATCTGCACCCGAAATCCTGGCCGCGCTAGGCAAGTTTTTTATGTCCTGCCACCTGTTCTACTGGATCTCACTGGAGGTGACCAGAACAGAACACCACTACCCACAGCTCAAGTCTGGAAGCCTTCACTGCAGTGATCTTGCTTCACAGGACAGTCTGCCACAGCCATGCAGATTTTCTGGGTCCCTGTGCCAAGAAAGGCTCCAAAATGTCACACTCCCTTTTGTGTTAACTCTAGGGCTCTTCCTGCTCATGCCTTCTTCTACAGAGATTTATTTTCTCAAATGAAATGTGTCACAGCTTTCCACACCACAGCTCATCACCAAGATCCAAAACCTGACAAATGTACAGGGAGGAAAAAAGGAGAAACCTGACCATCAGTGTGGCAGAGGGGCAGCGGCGCACTTGCGGGGTGGAAACAGAGCCTGGCACACAAGCTGGAAGTGAACTCTGTGAAGGACCAGCTTTGGCCATGCCCAGTGGGCAAATGGGCCAGGTAAAGGCCATGTGCAGTAAGTCCTGTGTGTAGACTTCTAGAAGTCACTTTCTATGGCTTTCTGAAATTGCAGTCATTTGTTTACATATCAGTCTACCTTCCTTTCCTTGACAAAAGTAGTGCATGACTTTTCAACAAAGAGTCCTGGAATGACTGGATATCTATGTAAAAGAGAGACGAGTTGGGTACTCTACCTCACAACATATGTAAACACAAACTCAGTATGACCCATAGGCCTATGAGAAAGGGCTACAAGTATAAAATAAACAAAGGGTCACTAAGCAAGTGAAAAGAGGCTTGGTTATTATTCTTTAAGATACACAAATGAAAACCAGAATAGGATAAATTTTCATATCCACTAGGGGAGAGAGAGACAGAGAGGGAGAGAAAGGGAGAGAGAGAAAGGGAGAGAGAGAACCATGCGTCCCCAATGGTATAGAGAATTTGAATCTTCACTTGTAATTAGGAAATTTAACATTAATGTCTTGGAAAAGAGTTTTATAATTTGCAAAAAGTTAAACATAAAGTTACCTCATGGCCCAGGAATTCTGCTCTGTGAATATTGAAGACATAAGTACAATAAATCTTTGACTTACAAAGAGAAAGTTCATAAGTTAGATTTGTTTTTAAGTTCAACAAAGTGAGAGTTACACATTTCACATAAATATACATACACTATTTGATGCTTTGTACTTCATGGTAGCCCCCTATACGTCACCACTGCTTTTCCTTTTGGTTCTGGACACTCTGGGTTCTGACTGAGTATGGTGCTACTGTATGCTGTCACACTGTGATGTGAGCACAGAACTATACAACTGCGGCAACCTCTGAAAGATACATGAGCGGCTTGTCTCTCTCTTCTTTTGTATTTTAGGGAAGGGTCTACAGGGTGTTCAGGGTCTCACTACTAGATCACACTTCTAGTGATCCACCTCCCAAGAGCTGGGATTACAGGTGTGTGCCACCATGTCCAGTCTCAATTGCCATCTCAGCACGCCCTGGTTGTGAGGCTGGCACAGCAGGCCTGGGAATTGAACCCCTGGCCTCTGCTCCTACTTGCAGGTGCTTTAATCCGCTGAACTATTCGCCTGGCCCTATGTGAGTTACTTCTACAATTTGTTTTCATCTATGTATTTCAAGGTCTGTTCATATCTGTGAAAGTCTGTAACTTGAATGTTCACAAGTCAGGGACTTACTACCCACCAAAGATTTGTACACAAATGTTCATAACAGAATTGTAAACAATAGATAAAGAATGGAAAGCCCAAATATGAATGGGAAGACAAACAGGTAAGCAAAGTATGATATTCCAAGCATTATAAAAAAGCATAGTACCAGTACCTGCTGGATATGGAGGGATCTCTGTAGACTACATGAAAGGAACAAGTCAGTACACCAAAAGTTGTCAGAGCCCATCTATATATCATATCCCTTAACAGGCAAGTCCACTAGGCCAGGATGCAGACCAACTGGTGGACTCAGGGGAGGGGTAGAAAAATGCTGGTAGTGGCGATGGTATTTCTGTAGAGTGCTAAAAGTGTTCTACAGAGTCAGAAAGATAGGTTAGCAAACTAAGCACCTATTTAGGCAAGTACAGGGACCAGGGTTCAATCCCTGGCACCACATGCCACACCAGCCCCACCCCGGCCAGCCCCACCCCACACCAGACCAGGTATGATGGTGCATCCTTGTGATCCCAGCACTGGGGAGGCTGAAAACAGGAGGATCATTTTGAGTCTGAGCTGTGTAGTGAGACCCTGTACCAAATACATTTTTTTAAAAAAGTCCTACAACGAAAAAATGGTGAGGTAGCACAACTTAGGGCACATAAACCCCCCCTCCACTCCCACTGAAATGCACTCTATAAACAGGCAAATTTTGAGATACGTGAATTATACCTCAATGAAGCTTTTATTCAAAAAAGCAATACATGTGATTATTTGAATTTCACTGAAAGCACTGCCCTCTTGACACAAATTTATTCATGATATTATAAGAAGTACAGACCTAGCTTTGCTAAAATTAAAAAATACAATGTAAAAATTGAAGTTCCACATTAAAGAGTACTTTTTCTAAAAAAAAAAAACTAAACAAGCACAAGAAAAGAGGTAGTATAGGTGAAAGCAACAATTATTGAATTAAGGATTTAAAAACATTAAAATATTTAAAAATAATAAAAATATATTCAAATCTAGTTCACTGAAAAAATACAACAAAGTAGAAAAGCCTAGTAAGATAAAATGAGATAATACACACATAATAAATAAATTACAAAGGAGAAATAATTATTGAAACAAAGGCAGTTAAATATTAGTATTTCCTCATTAACAAAATCCAGGCAACCTACTCTGTAAATTACTTGAAAATTAGACAAAATAGAGTGGAAACTGTTTTCAGGCATTGGTAAATAGAGCATAACTGCTGTCTGAGTCTATTTTCAGGTGCTATAATGAAATACCAGAGGCTGGATAACATAAAAGGTGGAGGTTAATGTAGCTCATAGTTTTAAACGCTGTAAGCCCAAGATCTAGCAGCCATATCAATTTGTTCTCTGGTGACCCCCCACCCTGCTCCCCTCTCCACTAGCTTACCTCTTCACATCATGCAGTTGGCATCTGTCAGAAAGTGTGGAAGAGACAGAGATGACAGTGAGACAGGAAGCTGGAGTCAGGGGAGGAGTCAGGCTCAGGCTACAGACACTCACTCTTAAGGAAACTTGAGGGTTCCATGGGAAGTACTGAATCCCCTCAGGGGGCAGCACCCTCATCACCTACCCACTCCCATCTCCTCACCTCTCACATTATCTACTGGGACCTGAATTTCCAACACACAGAAGTTTGGGAAATGAAAGAAAGCCAAGCCACAACACTGGGCATGCCAGTGACAGATAGACAGGAGAGATAGGTCCTCAGGAGCAACTCCAAGAGCCACGAGACTCCTCGAGCCTGCAGCCCTGGAGTTGGCCTTCCACAACGGGGCTCACTGCTGTGTCCAGGAAGCCAGCACAGTCCATACCTCAGGATGTACCATTTATAGCATCCTGCCAAAAATTATAAGTCAGACCAAAAAAGTGCTCTAAACAAATAGCAACTATTAGAAGTAAATAACAAATAGCAAGGTTACAAGTGTGACAAGTAAGATGCATGACAATGATAACTCAATAGATAGCCAACAAAAACAGAAGAGTGGGGCAGGGGATACAACTCAGCAGCATAAAGACCGGCCTACCAAGAATACGGCCCCAAGTTCAATTCTCGGTACTGAGGAAAAAAAAAAAGCGTAATGTTCCAAGAGCTGTACATTACACAGGAAAGGCTGACAATATTATTTCTATTCAAACTGTGATAAGTTAAAAATGTAAACTGCAAACTGTAAGTCTTGAAATAGCACTTTTAAAATAATAAAACTAAAGGGGATAGTTTATTATTTGTGGTAATTGATACATTGTGTCAACTTGAGGTGTCAGAAGCTTGGCTGGATCGGCTTGGCGATTCTACGCCCTGGGGTGTAGAGAGCCTGCCCTCAGCACAAAAAGGCCATATGAAGGGGTTAAAAAAGGCTTCTTCACACCCTACTTCCTTGGAGGAGCCTGATTGACGAGGCCGTGCCACTTTGGAGGGGCTTGTATCTCAGATCTATGCCACTTCTGTGGAGGAGTTCCTATCTTTGCAGTCAATGTAAAGGGGGGGGGAAGGGAAGGAGAGAGAGAGAGAAGGGGAGAGAGAGAGACATGGTAGACACGCAGCGGCTGCTTCTCCTCCTCCTCTGTTCTTCACTGTTTCCTGTTGCCATAAACTGCTGCCCTCTGCCATGTGCCACTCTGCCTGGGAGCCAGGTAAATCTCTAAAACCAAAACCTCCACAAATCGTGAGCTAAATAAACCTTTCTTTCCTTAATTTTGGATGTTGGGTATTTTGTCCCAGAAACAAGTAAAAAATAACTGAGACATCATTCCATAGTGTGTATAAGTAGAATAGTAAACAATTGTAGGTATAATTGCAAACAAAGTTAGAATTGAGGAAAAGAGAAATAAATGAGGATTCAAAGAAATTTAAGGGGCTGGGGAAATAACTCCACAAGTGCCTTCCTGGCAAGTGCAAGGTCATGATGTTTGAACCCCGGTCCGCAAAAAAAGAAAGAAATTTAACAAGATTATAGACATGTCGACGTATTGCTAATTATATAACACATGATCATTTACACTCTGGCTTAAAATAGAGCTTGTATAAGTTAAAGAAAGACAAAACCAGGTGTGAGCTACAAGAGACTGATGTGACAGCAAATATGTTGATGTATTCATATCACAGGAAGTAGACCCCAAGAAAAAGTATCATTATTAAGGATGGAAAAGGATATTTCATGCTGGCAGAGGAATACCCATCACAAAGGTGGAATAAGCTGAAGTGAAAACAGACTGCCCCTAAAGAACAGGTGAGACCACCTTAGTTGGAAGTCTCTGCCTTCCTTTCCTAATACTTGAGCACAAGGAAACAGAAATTCAACAAAGAGATAAAGGCTTGGATAATGCTGTTTACCAATGTGATTGATATAAACATCACTGTAAAAGCAATAGAGCATCCATTCTTTTCAAATGTGCCAAGGAAGACCAGATGCTGGGCCAAAGAACAAGCCTCAACAAATTAATAGGGTTGAAATCATGCACAGTTTATGTTCTGCCCATAACAGAGCTTAATAAATCAACAATAAAACAATCTGGAAAATCCCCAAATACTTGGGAATTAAACAACATACTGGTAAATAAACTGTGGGTCAAGAGAATACAAGAAGGATTAGTAATAGTAGGCGCTAAACAGGAACAAAAACATGACATATTAAATATGGAGGGTGCAACTAAGATACACACTTTTACTTTAAGAGGATAGAAACAACCAAAATGCATATTAAGTCCAAAAATAGAAGGAAATAAAAAATTTGAAAAAGGAATCAAGGAAATAGAAAATGCTGAAGGACAAATCATAATAATAACATGCGTGAAACTTGCAGCAGGTTCTTTGGTGGAGAATCAGTGAAAATGATGAAACTGTAGCTAGATTTATTTATTTATTTAAAAAGAGAGACAACACAAATTACCATATTAGGAATAAAAGAGACAGATCACTCCAGACCCTATAAACTCTAATAGACTTACTAGGAATTATTAGGAACAGTTTGTTTCAATTACTTTTATAACTTAAATTAAATAAACCCTTTGTTATAATACTTCTTTGTTTTTATTGGAGAATGTTTTTATTCTTAAGAAATCTGTGCACAAGTATTTAAAGTGTTTCTCTCTTTCACATAGATCTGCAGATTGCTGATGATTACTGAGTCCGAGCACTGAATAGGCAAACATTCTTCTGTCACCTTTCTGTGTGTTTGGCCCTCTCTCCTTCTTCACAGACTCAGTATCTTTCGGTTCAACCAACTATGGCTGGAAGATATTCAAGAAAAACACTACGTCTCTATTGAACATGCACAGAATTGTTCCTTGTTATTGTCTCTTAAAGAACACAGTATAATAATTATCTACATTACATTTACACTGTATTAGACATGGTAAGTAATCTGAAGATAATTTAAAATATAAAGAAAAATATGGGCATGGTGACACATGCTTATAAATCCCAGCATGATGGGAGGCTAAGGCAGATGAATTGCAAGTTTGAGCTCAGCTCATGCAATTTAGTAACTTAGTGAGACCCTGTTCTAAAATTTTAAAAAGTAAAAGAGGGGTTAGGAATGTAGCTCAGTGTAAAGACTACAGGCTTGGGCCCTACTACGAAAACAGAAACGGAGACAGGACAGGAGGTTGTGCATGTGTCTTACACAAATACTATGCTATTTTGCATAAGAGTTTGAACATCCTCTGGTATCTATGTTGTTTCCTGGATCCAATACCCCATGGGTGTTAAAAGGAACAAACTGTTTCCTGGTGTTTGTAACACATATGGTTGGGGAAAGGTAGTCAGACTCACATGCTTGTCAAGAGGCGAGTTATCACTTCAGGGGTCATTGGAATGGGCTATTTTCATGCCTGGACCCTGTCACATGGAGACAGGGCTGTGGTCTTCTAGGACAGACTTAGGTTGTTGGGGACACTGGGAGATGGTAGGTCCTGGTCTCTTCACTAGTGCAATGTCTAACTAAAAGAGGCACTCAGAATTGCTTGGAAAGCCTTTCTGGGTATCCAGGTCCTGTTTGGTCCTGTTTTAAACAGAGTGAGTCCTGACCTATTTAATTCTTCTCAGAGCTTTGAAAGGAGGCTTGACTCACCCAGACATGAAACTGTGGCCTAACTGGATGCTAATTACTCAGCAGAGCTCTGTTTACTCAAACGTCCCATAAACCTGCTTGCATGGAGTGGGAGGAGTCAAAAGAAGCAAAAGGCAGCAGGAGCAATGACACAAAGAGACCGTCCAGTCCTGGAAGTGGAAGTTGTCTTTGCAGAAATGATGCTGCTAATTGCTCAGGCATGAACAACACAAGAGTTGATGGAGTTCATGTTTAAGGCCTGAGAGCTGCTTTCCTACATTTCTAAGGGACTGTGTGTTTGGGAAATATTTGGAAATCTGGAGGATAATAGGCACTCAGAAGCCCAAACAAATGAAACAAGCAGTGTGTACCACATTCTGATAAATGTCTGTGATGAGAGTGTGAAACCTACTGCCAGTGACTGGATTTTTACCCATCTGGGTCCCATGCCAAGAGGAGGGCTGGAGTAGGGTTTTTCTCCCAACCTTGGGTCCTAGTCCCCGCTGATGTGTGGGTGATCAGAGACCTGCCTGGTTCTGAATGCAGACCCCAGAGGGGTGCCATAGATGAGCAGCACACTTGCTATGTGAGTTGGCTGAGCGTGGAGGGCTTCTGTTTCCATGACCTCAGCAGGCACTGGAAGATGAATTTCAGCGTCCTTGCTAGAATGTGGGCATCAGAGGTGCTGTTCTCCCAGGAGCCAAAGGTACAAAGCTGCTCTCTGGAGGTTATGAAGGGCAACAAAGAGTGGACAGAGGGGCTGGACAGTGGATGCCCAAGAGGCAGCTAGGTAGGAGGGATCCATCTATTCCAGCGTGGGGCAGTGCAATAGAGTGCTGCCGGTCACACTACATGTAATCCATTACATGTTTTGTGAACAAGTAGAAGGGAAGGATTCTGAAGGTTCTGGCTCAAAGAAATGATGGCTATTTATCGAGCTAGAAATGCTAGTCAGATTCGATCATCACTTATTTTGTACATATGCTGAGCCATCGCACTGCACCTGTACTCACACACAGTTGTCATGTGTTGATATGGAACATTTTTCAAAAAATGTGGAAAATATATCACAACTGTCCTGAATGCTATCCCTCATTAGGGATTCATTTTTTAATCTCCACTTTTTGGCATTTTTGTAATAAAAATAAATCTAAAAAAGATGAAAATATTCTTTGCACAAGGTCATCAACCGCTTCTCATCTTCTTGTGACTATTTGTTGGGCAGAGTGAGCTTCGCAGTGCTCAGTGCTGTCTCAGCTACTGGGTATATAAGTGGAAAGGACAACAGTTAACTCTGGGAAGCAGCCTCTATGTCCATCCATAAAGGAACGGATAAAGAAATTATGGTATTTACATACAATGGAATTCTACTATGCTATAAAGAAGAAGAAATTTGAGTAATTTGTAGGAAAAATGGGTGCACCCTGAGACTATAAGGTTAAGCAAAATAAATTAGACACATGAATTTGAATAGTATATGATTTATTTTATATGAGAAATCCAGAATCTAAGTAAATTAAAGAGCAAAATAAGATGTAGATCCTAGGAGAGAGAGAGAGAAAGAGAGAGAGAGAGAGAGAGAGAGAGAGAGAGAGAGAGAGAGAGAGATATGGGGGGAGAAAGGGACCGTAAGAGGAAGGCAGATGTGTGACCCACGACACCAAGCCCCCTCAGTGAACATAATCACTATGTATTGCACATATGTATGGATAAAAAAATAAATTACTAGTTATTTTCAATCAATATTGTGGGTGCTATAGAAAATAAAAATTATTTAAATCAAGAAAAGTAGATAAGAGGAAAACTTTGGACTTGGAAGAACTGAGTTCTCATCTGGTTTTAGTGACAGCTGGCTGGAGACCCGGAGTGACTGTCCTTTCACCCCCTTCTGCCCCTTGGAGTTTGTCCATTCTGTGAGGGGTTGCAATCAGGTCTCCAGAACCAGCCCCCCTGACTCTACCTCCACTCTCCCTCTAAGGGAAACTGAGGTACCCAGTGAAGTGGAGCATGTGCTCCAGAGAGCTGAAGCCTGGACTTGACTATGTGGCTTCGATCTTAATCTCATTGTTTGCCACTCTGAACTTCAGGTTCTTTACTACAAAATACAGTGATATATTTGCTCAAAGAACAGGCAAAGCCACTGGTCACTCACACCTGGGGTGCTTGGATTCTCTCTTTTGGGGGCAAAGGATTTTGCAATGCAAAGACGACAATCATTCTGCTAAGAAAGCAAACAACAATAGGCAATGTGCCCTCCATCACACTGTCCCTGGTGCCTGGCCTGTGGGGAAATGGGAGATTTCTTCAACCATCGACTTCTCAGGACACATTCATCACCAACCAACATGAGGGTTATGCTCATTTTGGAAGCGCTGTCCCTGCCTATGGCCAGGGTGTCCTGGGGCGGAGGGGCAGGGGTGGTTACTCTGGCTTTAATGCCATTTAACTCTGTGGAGATGACAGCAGATAGTGCTCAGGGGTCTTATTATTAAGAGCAGGTTCTCTATGACAACGGAAGTTCCATTTTCCAGGGCCCTTGGAGGCCAAGCTTGGTCCTGCATAATAAATATGATTCCTCTGTATTTCCAAACATAGTAAGTGATTAAAGTGAGAACATAGGCAGTCAGAATTTAAAGAAAACTTGCACAAATCTGTAAGAGAAGATGAACTCAGTTTAAAAATAGACAAAAGTCTTGAGCACACACTTGGCAGCAGAACAGGGAGGGGCAACTTATACTTGTCCTAGGTAGTCAGTGAGAATTGTCAGGGCACAAGTGTGGGTTCTGGCTGCATTTGCTCTTCAGAAAGAGACCTGAGAATTCAACAAGGCACCTAGCCTGTCCAGCCAGAAATGTCTGCAGTAACAGATCCTGATGATTGTTAATCACCTAGAAAATGCTCCAGCTTTATTAGCCAACATAGATATGCAAAGAAGACCCCCAGTAAGATGCCACTATGCACCTTTTACAAGGGCTAAAATTTAAAAAATTATCAGTGGAGTGCTCCTGCATGGTTGGTTGATGTGTATTGGTTTGGCTTTGAAAGTCAGGCTAGCGTTTCTCACAGCTAATCCTACACATCTCCATTGCCCAGCAGTTCTGGGCAGACACTCAGGAGGACTGAGGTCACACCAGGAGGGGACATGTGGGGATAATGCTAGCATCTAGATTTGCAATAGCCCTAAAGATAACATCATGAAAATGTCTATTGGCAGAGAGAGATGGATTAAATAAATCACGATATGTTCATGTAGCAAATGTTCTTTGCTCCATGTAAAGGTAGCTCACAGAAATGTCAAGCAAAAGAAAGTAGGTCCTAGACAGGCTGCATTGTCCTGCTCCTTCTGTGAATTTCAGTAACACGTGTAGAAGTCAGAACAGAAGTTATGTACGTGACCAGGGATGTGTACAGACAGAGAAAGGACACAGGGAAGCTTTTAGGGCCAGACTCATCTGATTCTCACTCTGAGAAGTCACTGAACGCCACACCTAAGATCTACCCACTGTCTGTGATAGGAGGTATGACATAAAGAGCAAACCTAGATATTCAGAAAGACCGTGGCCCCTTTGAATTAAAACTCAAACCCAGTAGACACTATAGAGCTGTGTTTAATTAGAATCCAAAGTATAATTCCTCTTACGCTTTGCATGGAAAATAATTGCCTTTATTTATTTATTTATTAAATTTTTTTTTCAATTTTTTTATTGTTTAAATTTAATAATGGTTATATTACATATTTTCATCATCAGATCAGTTTAGATTAATACATATAGGTACATAAGATTGATCAAACAATTAAACATTAACCTTTCTAAATCCACATTACTTTTTTTTTCTTTTCCCCCTTCTTTTCTTTGAAAGTTGACATATTGCATATTGTCCTCACAATCATTCTATAGAGTGCAGTGTGTGGGCATG
>PVJA010047227.1:0-14752 GCA_004027025.1 Myocastor coypus
GGCTGGGCTGGGACAGGAAGTTAGTCTCGGGAACGCAGAGGCGGGGCAGAGGGGCGCAGGGGCTTACCCGCAGCGGGTGCGCAGGCTCAGCTCCCAGCGGTGGGGTTTGGGCTGGGCTGGGACAGCTCCCCATCTACTCTTGATCCAAGGTTACCTGAAAGTGGATTCTACTTCTAGCACTCAAGGAATTTTCATTATTCTTTCTAATTTTATTGTTTTGTGATCAGATAACATGGCCAGCAAGGCTGGTGATTTGATTTTTAATTGTTCTACAGAGTGTTATTTACCACCAGCTACACCACTGATATCTGGAAATGGTTTCTGCATAGGGCTGCGTCATCTTTTTGGAGAAATTTAGGTAGGAAGGATATCCATGTGCTGTAACCCCGTGGGCCAGGCCTGATGAGACTCGCCATGCCTGTGCCCCGCCGTCATTACCATGCGTGGGGTTTGCTGTGAGGAAGAGTGGGTCTGACCACAGCAGCAGTCTCTCAAGGTCCCGTGGGCTCCCAGCATCCTTTGCAGTGAGAATCACACATTGGCCATGAGTGAAGTTCTTTAGCAGGTGCCGTGTGGTCCTCACTGGAGACCAGTTGGAGGGGTCCCCCCGTCAGAGGGTGAGAGAGAATGCGAGGTCCTACTGTTATTTCGCACACTCCTCTATGCTTGGCTTACTTCTATTTTCTGGATTTCCACACAGCTTCATTTTGTTTTCAATTAGAACCCCAAGTCAGGTGCCTTCCTGGGAAGGCGTCCATACACCTGCTGCTGTGTCTGCAATCCTGCCGATTACCTCTCCTGTTGCTCACATTTGCAGCTCCGTCGCATTGCTCTGTCCCCCACACATTTCCAAATACTCACATTGTTTCACTTGAAAGTTCCACTGTGCTTTTCACTTCAGAGCTTATATTCTCATTTAAGTGGCCATGTTTACTACTGTTTTTAATGTTAGCTAGTGCGTAGGATGCTAACTTGTGCTTCTTCCTGGCGTTCATGTCCCTCATCCTCATGTGGGGATTCTTTTTTATTTTTCGTGTATTTAGTACGGGGTCCACAGGGTCTAACTACACAGATTGGATCCATAGTGATTCTCCCATTTTCAGCCTCCCATTGGCTGGGCTTACAGGCTCGTGCCCCCACGCCCTGACCCAGTGATCCTCTCACGTGCCCCAGGTGCAGGGCCGGCATGGCACACTGGCGATCTACTCATGTGGGAACTCTTACCCGTCCACAACTTCCTCTCTCTGCAAGGTTTTTCAGGCTATTTCAGTTTTTCCTCTTTTTGCTCCTCAACCTTTTAGATTTTGCTGAGACCTTTAAAACGTCCACTGTCTGGGCCGTTATTAGTTTCCATCTTGGTTAGCAGTTGCGTTTGTATTTAGTTAGCCCACGAACACACTCACATCTGGGACACCGTGTAGCAGCCAGGGTGCACTGCCACGTGGGCGAGCGAGAGCAGTTAATTACTAGAAATCACCCAGATGTCCAACGGGAGACTGATTGGAGGAATAACGGGCACTCGTGCAGTTGACCCCTGTGCAGCTGTTAAACATAACGTGAGAGCTTTTTATATACTGCTATAGAAATATCTTCTCTATGCTGAACTTCAAGAAAAATAGCAGAGCACAGCACAACATATATATACATATATATATATATATATATATATATATATATATATATATATATGAGCTTTTTCCTTTTCCTCCTCAGGAGGGAGGTCAGGTTTCAGGCTGTGGTGGTTCTGAGTTTGCTCTGGGTGCAGAGCGTAGGGTACTTGCATGAGTGGTTCTGGGGACAGCGGCCTCCGCACCCCTCCTGAGGTCTCACCCCTGCTTCCTGTGCTGACTCTGGGGTGTTCCCTCCTGGTGAAATGACCCTGACCCCTGTCACAGTTGGCAGGGGCCCCAGTGGGATGTGTCAAGGGTATGTGGGTCACAAGGACAGAGCCTGAGCTTGGGGGTGGCTGTGGTGGGTGGGTGCAAACGCTCACTCTGGGGCCCTGCCCCGTTGTGGAAAGGTGGCTGTTAGAGGCTGCGTCCTTCTGTCCCTTGCCTCCTCACGACCCCGGCCCCTCTGCTTTCCCTGAGGGCCAGGCAGCGCGTGGCCTTCCCTGAAGCTGAGCAGATGTGGCTGCCTGACCCTGGCTGCTCCGTCTTCTCCATGGTTGCCCTCTTCCCTTCCTGAGTCCTGCGTCTGCGCAGTTACAGAACAGAGCAGAGCATGGGTTGGCACCAGCTCTGCCAGGCACGATGCTGTGTCCCAGCTGGTTCCAGCTCCTGGACCTGCTGTTACCCTCCTGGGTACTACAGATGTCACCTGGCCTCCGGGTTCCAGTGCTGCCCTGGCTGCAGGGACTCATGTCCTCCTTACCTGGGTCTGCACTTCCTGCCCCCGACTGCACTCCTTATCTCCTTATTTGGGTGCCCAGAGACAGCCTGGGCGGGACTGGATCCTCTTTGAGGAAAAGATTGCTATCAGTTATTCACTGTCGACTGCCCCACGTGCTCTTCCCCCTGGGCCCTATCGAGTCGGACCCCCCTGCCCTCCTGCTCCCAGCCCTGTGTGGTGCTGGCCTCTGCACAGTGGGCGCTACGCCTCCCCTCTGTCCTTGGGCTCAGTCTGCTCCTTGGTGCCCTCCTCAGACCCTCCCAGCCGGTCCCTGCCACCCCAGGGTACTCAGGGCTGCTCGGCAGCTGGCTGGCTCTGCTGGTGCTGGTGTGCACTGCTGGGTCAGAGTGGAGCAGGCTGGGCACAGACAGAGGCCTGTCCTGACCTGGGGGGCTGACAGGGCACCACCTGGCCTGTCCAGGCACAGCCTCAGGTGTTACAGCAGCTGCTAGTGCTGGACCCAGGCCAGCTTCCGTCCGGCCTTCAGGGCCACAGCGTCCTCTTGCTCCCAGGGCCTCCTGGGCTTGGCTCCTGCTCCCTACAAACCCCAGCTCCCAGGTCCCGGGGCATAGTGCAAGGGCAGTGCCTCTGCTCTCTTCCCAGTGTCCCCCCTTTGGAGACACCCCCGAGCTGGTGACCAGGCTGTGGGCCCAGTCCTTTTCACCATGGCTTGTCACTGTGCCACACACCATGTCTGGAACAGACATGCTCTTGTCACCCCACTGGATAGATGGGGACACAGGATGCAGGGGAGACATTCGGGCTGGGCACTGCGTCCCTGGCCACTTCCCGAGGGGCACCCTTTGGCCTGGCCTCTTCTCTACCCTGCAAAGATGCCTTTTATTACTGACCTAGAGCACAGCACTGAGTCCCCGGGTGACAATCTTCAGTCTTGCCAAGTCGATCCTTTTATTGTTGCTATTAAACATTTATTAAACAGTCTGCGCCGTGAGGCAGAGCGGGGCAAGCGGTCTGTGGGTCCAGGGGAGCACGAGTCCCCTCTGTGCCGCACCACAGAGGCTCCGGGCCTGGACTTTGGTCTGGGCGATGGGCACGGAGCAGGACGGCAGGGCCAGGATCGAAGGAGGGAGAGGGCTGCGAGCAGGGCTCTGCGGGAGGGTGGAGCGGCGCCCGCACCTATGGGAGGCAGCCTGGGCGGACGGAGGAGCGAGGGCAGGGCGCGTCCTGCCATGGGCCAGGTTCACCGCGCACACGGGCTGCCACCCACGCGGGGAGGAAGGGTCCCGAGGAACATGGCTCCCAGCGGGGTGGGTGTGCACCTGTGACGGCCACACTTGGGACATCAAGGAGGATGGAAAGCCAGCGCAGCTGAGCACCTGTCTCGGAGTAAAAATAAAAATGAAAAATGAAAAGAAAGGGCCAGGGTTTTATAATGGAACTCTTTGGGTTCAATTCCCAGTGCCCAGAGAGAAAGGAAGAAAAGCAGACCGAAAAAAAAAATAAATAAAAGGAAACAAAGCAGGCCCCCTTGCTGTGGTGCAGGCCCTGCACTGGCCCCCTGGGGTCCAGCCTCCCAGACCTGCTTGTGGCCTCCGATCATGCCACGAAATCCTCACAGTGCTCCACACCCACCGCAGGCCCCGGGAGCCAGACCCCTGACTACTCGGGGACAGGGTTTGCCCTCTGCCTGCCTGGAGCCCCCCCTTCCCTCCCGGCTGGGGCTGTGTTCACCCAATCCCTGTGGCAGGGCTGGACGGACCTCTTGTCTTCTGCTTCTACCCTGGGGTAACCTGAGTCTCAAAGAGGGCCTGCAATCTGCCAAGGTGACAGGATTCTCGGGGCTGTGTCCTTCGGCCCCAGCCCTGGGCCCCTTTCTCCCAGGTCCTCTGCGTGGGACCACGGCTGCCTCCCCCATATCGGCATCCACCCCTGGACTTCGCACGGCCATCGCTTCTCCTCCAGGAAGCCCTGCCCAAGGGCCTCTGTCGGTGCCTGGGCTCCAGGTTTTTCCCTCAGCCAAATGGCAAAAAGGCCGCTGTAGCCCTGAGGTGATCGCAGCCTGGAGTGACAGGACGAGGGTCTGCAGGACACAGGCTGCCGTGCCCTGTAGCTGATGACCGCCTGTACACGCATGATGGACTGACCTGCACGCACGCTGTGCGGGGCCAGACCGCCCACCACCTGGGGGCCCACCTTGAGGCCTTGTCCAGGGCTGGCTGGTGGAGGCGCGAAGACGACAGCAGCCACCAGGGGGCACTGTTGACCAGTCTCCTGGAGCCTGGCCACCGCGGACTGCCGCAGGCTGGAATTCGCGTGGAGCCCGCAGCTCCCGTTAGGAGAGACTCCTTGGCTGAAGGCTGCTGGGCCAGGGCAGCAGCCAGGCCTTTCTAGAGATGCCCTGGGTCCCGGGATGCACACGGCCCTTGTGGGGCTGGCTGCACACCCGCTGTGGCAGCACGGGGTCTTCTTCCTGCCTCGGGGAGCCCCAGGCCCCTGTGCCCCTGCTGCTGAGCTCTGAGAAGGCTGCCCAGGTCTGCTGGCTGTCAGCCCTGATCCCAGGAAGGTTCCAGGCTTGTGAGGAGGATGGCACCCAGGATGGCACCTTCCCACTTGCGACACAGACCTTTCAGGCCTCCATCTCCCCACTGTGCTGGGACGTGGTCTCCTAGACATCTCCTGCCATGCCTGCTGTGTCTCCAGGGTGCAAAGGTGCTGAGGGCAGGCCTGTGCATTTCTGGGCCTCAGGTGTGGCGGGGTCCCCCTGGTGCAGCCTGCTCCTCCTTCCCGGCTCAGACCCACCCAGCCATCTGTGGATCATGATGTCAGCTGTGCTGCCTTAGCCTGGGATCTCTATCTGCCTCATGTGACCCCGGTCCTGTCACAATCCCCTTCCTGGGCCCCATGGAGGGTGTGCGAGTGTGTGCGTGGTGTGTGTGTGTGTGTGTGTGTGTGTGTGTGCGCGTGTGGTGTGTGTGTGCATGCGTGGGTGGATGTTTGCTGTGTGCACATGTCTGCCTGCATGTGTACCTCCTTTCCCTGCAGCTCATAAGCTGCTCAAAGCCACAGTGACCTCCTCAGCCCCTGACTGTCCCTGCCACCTTCTGCCCCATCCACAGTGGCACATCCACGGGGTACTGAGCCCCAGGCTCCCCCGGAGCCCCACTCCCTCTCCTAACTGTCCCTCCTGTTTCTCTCCAGGTCAGCACTCTGTTTCCACTCTGGCTGCCTGCATCCACGGCCCCCGCCCTGGCCTTCCACTCCATTCCTCCGCTCCTTCCTGATGAAATCGTGACATCCGCTTGCTCACCAGAGACTCCGATTCCTCTCGAGCCTGCTGGTAATTAATTGCTTGTTCCACACAGCCTGACTCTCCCCTAATTGCCTGCAGGAGTGACGAGCTTCCCTGGGGTCCCTGTACCTCCAGAGTCCCTCACTGGGGTCAGGGCCGAGCCCTGTCCCTCCTTCCCACCAGATTGTCTATGCAGACAGCTCCCGGTGCCAGGCTGCCCTGCTGCCCAGGGCTCACACAGCCTGGCCCCTCCCTGCCATCCTCCAAGAGCCAGAAAATATCAAATCTGCACAGAATCCGTTCATTCTCTGCATTTCCTGCCTGAAATAGACCTCCCAGGTGTGACGGAGCTGCTGAGCCAAACCAGCCCGCGCAGGCCCTGTGCGACCCCACCCCACACCTGTAGGCCCTGGCCCTTCTGCCGCGCGGGCCCCGTGAGACCCCCACCCCACACCCGTAGGCCCTGGCCCTTCTGCAGCGCGGGCCCTGTGCGACCACACCCCACACCCGTAGGCCCTGGCCCTTCTGCTGCGTGGAGCAAAGCTGCCCAGCTGTGACTCCTCATGTGCCCATGGAGGTCCTTAGCCCAGTCCAGGGCACCTTCTGCACTCTGGCTTCAGTCTCAAAACAGTGGCCCAAGACGAGGGGCTGCACCCACTCACAGTGTCCACACAGGAGCCCGCAAAGGCAGGTGAGGAAGTCCCTGCCCACCAAACATTTTCTGCCCTGGGCTGTGGGTGAGTGCCATACATAGCTGGCCAGCCCAGGGCAAAGGTCCCAGGGGGCTTGGGTCATGCCAGCGCCCCAAGTCCCTCAGCCTTGCCCAGCAACGGAGGGACAGGACTGCTATTCCATTCCCACCCTGGCCCCAGTGACCTGGAGGTCTCAGCTTCATAGCCCTGGATTGTGGGGCTGCAGGGCCCAGAATGGCCACTCCCCCACGGTCTCCCCATGCGAGCCCAGGAGGTCCCTGGGACCTCAGCCCAGCTGGGAATTTCTGCTGGTCATGGCCACGGGAGCCCTACACCTCCTTTCTGTGGGCCTCACACGGGGCTTTCTCTGCTGGGACACACAGGCTGGGTGACCTGGAGCTGATTTGTGTTTAGAGATAGTTTTGGCTTTAGGTTTGGGATTATGGGTCAGGGTTAGCATTAGCTGTTGTGGACGGTCACCACACCTGCTCCCAGGAGCCTTCTCTATACTGTGTCAGGGTGAGTTGGCTAGCATTTAGGGTTATTTTGAGGGCTTAGTGTTGTGTGTTTGGTTAAGTTTAGGCTTAAGGATTATGGCTAAGGTTTAGGGTTAGGGTTAATGGGGTTAGGGTTAGAATCAGGGTTAGGGTTAGAGTTTGGTTTAGGGTTAGAGTTAGGGTTAGGTTTAGGGTTGGGGTTGGGGTTGGGGTTAGGATTAAGTTTAGGGTTAGGGTTTGGCCCAGTGCCAGTCATGGCTCTGGAAGGCACAGCTCCTTGGCTTAGGGTCCATGGTAGGTTCTCTTTGGGTTAGTGCTAAGCTTAGGTTATGAGTCTGGAAGCCACCGCTTTCTCCCTGGCAGCTCTCTGCTTTCATGTTTTGTGGCTGTCAGTGATTGAGCTTCTCTATGCGCCTCGTTTCCCTGTGCCGTTGGCTCTGTTCTGACCTCGGTGAGTGTGCTTCCTTGGACTCCCGCCACGCCCAGTGTTGCCTTCCCCTCTTCCTGCTCCAGTGGTCTGAGAGGGTTGGGTCACGTGTGTGTCCAGCAGAGCAGAGGACCTTGCTTGCCCCCTGCATGGCCGTCACGGTGGGGATCTAGGCTGCCGAAGTGCTAGGGGTTGGCAGATGTGGTTGTACAATCTATAACCCCAGCTACTCAGAGAGCGGAGGCATGCAATTTAAAATTCTAAGGCAATCTGGGCAACTTATTGATATCCTGTCAAATACGGGTCAAAATAAGTTGGGCGCTTTGGGCTGTAGCTAAGTGCTCCACAGGTTCAATCCCCAGGACCCCACTACCTAAATTGAATGGTGTGTCTCCAATCCACATAAGCTGGACTGAACTGGCATATGTTATCAAAACAAACAACGCTGAAGGGGATTTTCTAGAGCTGTGCTCAATTAGTGAGCGCAGCGGCTCAGATCCCTGTCTCATGGTGTCATGTGGCTCTATTGCAAGTGCCCAGTGTGGGTGGCTCCTTGCTCCTAGGTGCAGGTGCGGTGTCGGATGCCCACTCTGGATTTGAGGCCTGAGCCTCCTGTTCAGAGCAGAGGTGAGGGTGGTTTTTTTTTTTTTTTTTTTTTTTTTTTGAGACAGGGTCTTGCTGTGTAGTTCAGGCTGGCCTTGACCTCATTTTTGTGGCCCAGGCTGGGCTTGAACTCGCACCGATCCTCCTGCCTCAGCCTCCCAAGTGCTGGGATTACAGGGGTGTGCCACCACGCCCGGCTAACTTGCAAAAGGTGAGGGTGCCGGTGTCGCTCCGCTTGTGTCAGCTCTGCCAGAGGCTGAGCTGGACACCTCTGCCCTCTCCGGTACCACCTCCCTGTGGCCCAGGCCTCTTCCGTGCACTGGCCTAGGGATGGCCAGCTGGGGCTTCTCACTTCCGTGTGCCCCTCCCCTTTCACCTGGGTGCTACTGACTGCAGCGTGGTCCCCCTGGACACACTTGGGTCCACAGGGGTCCTGTCCCTTGGACCACTCACTCCACTGCATGCTCGCAGCCCTGGCTTCTGGCACATTCTGACTCCACAGCTCCTCTCCACATGGCTTCTGAGCATTTCCAGGACCACATGTGAACTCTGCTCATAGCTCCGTGTTCTCAGACCCCGCTGGGTCCTGGGACTCAGGGCTCAGGGTGATCTGAAGGAGACTGTGAGCTCCCGATATAGGATCAAGGGCTCCCCTGTGTTCCATAAACAACTCACGAAGGTCCAAGCTATCCAGGAGAAACAGGTGCAGGGGTTCAGGTGACCTCCTTGTCTTAATGTGGGGCCACAGGTCTCCCCCACAGTCTAGGATGCCTTGTTTCTTTTAGGATGCCGTGGAGGTCCTAGTAGGCTTTGGTGACTTTGGCTGACTTATATAGATTAGCACCAGGATTGGCTGGTACAGACCTGCAGACCCAGCTCACAGTCACCACCTGGTCCTCAGTGCTTGGGGAGACCGTCTCCGACCCTCAGAGGACAGCTTCTCTGCTCAGAGGTCAAATTACTTCAGCAGGGCTCGGCAAGTACCTGCTCTGCACTCTGAAATCAGGCACTACTCTGGTAAGCGCCTCTAATTAGATTCCTGGCCTGCGCTAGTGCCAAGAGGGATCTGGGCCTGCAGAGGAAGCTGCCTGGCCCCTCGGAGGCTGGATTAAAGCCCTCTTTGTACAGGATCTCACTCGGTCTTTAACCCCTCACAGGAAGTCTGTCAGGGAAGCTCTCTGGGCAAAGCTCCTCTGATCCCATCTTCCCTCTCCAAACCCACAGAGCTGTGTAATCCGAAAGTTCATTTATTTCAACCAATTCCTGCCTACTCTCCATCTATCGCTGGGAAATTAACAGGAAAAAATTACAAATTGCTGGGAGACAGAGACCTTTAGCTGTGAGTGCATTGCCTTATGCAGGTTTGATAGGCCGAAGACATTAAAAATAGAAAAGACACAGCTCTAGGTAGACCAGTAGTCCTGAAAATTTAATAAGCTCTAGCCACAGGCAAAGCCCGGCAGGGGGAGGCGTGCGATGAGCTGTGCTGGGATGACTGAGGCTGACCTGGCGGGGCGACGGGCCATGCCCAGGCCCATCCAGAGGCCCATTAGGCAGACCTCAGGACCCTGGGTCAAGCTGTCATCACTCCCACATCCTTTAAGCCCCTCCAGGGACTCCTCAAGACAGGTGTACACCTGTGTCCTGCTTAGTGCCCTGCTGATCCTGACACGTGCTTGGTAGCTAACATTTTACTTTATAATTAATCAGTTCACTAAATAGCTGTAGAATTCAGACCAAGTCAGCCAGTGGAGTGAGCAAGGTGTGCTGAAATTGCTCAGAAGCCCAGAGGTGGGGCCCAAGGGACCTTCCTGTGTACACAGCCTGAGCGCCGGACTCTGCAGAGCCTGTCCCTCTGTGGCAGACATGCAGGCCACCAGAGCCCCTTGTGTGGCCCCCTGAAGGCCACATAAACCCCAAGCTGTGGAGCTGTGGCTCCCCAAGATAGGACCTGGGGAGCAGCGCCTCCTGGCACTGCTGTAGCTCTGCCTTCTAGGGACCGCCCAGCTGTCCCCATCCCCTGAGGGCCAGCTCCGCTTGCTGGAGGCAGGCCTATCACACATTTTCACCTGTGTCCTACTTGCAGGTGGACCCAGCTTGCTGGAGGTCCTTTGGGGTAGGCAGCTGCAGGAACGGCTGAGCCATAGGTACGCTACCCGCTCATCCTGTCCGGGGCCTAGCACTGCCTTGCTTCTGCAGTTAAAGGCTCAGAGACACAAGGTGGATCCCTGGGGACATGGCCTGCCCCTCAAGATGTAGCTTGATGTTTCTCTGGCCACCTGTCCTGGGAGGAGCTATGAAAAATCAGATGGTTGTGCCACCTGCTCCTACGGGCCTGACTTGTGAGGCAGTCAGGGGACATCCAGAACATTTCCACTCAAAGACCTTTGTCCCCAGGGTCCTTCTGGATTCCTCCCACAGCCCTAAGGGGTTGGGGTTCCTCTCTGTGGTAGAGCAGAAGCTGCCTTCAGTGTGGGAGCACAGAACCAGTAGAGTGTGGGGACAGGGGACCATGGGGAGGCAGTGCTCTTGTCTGGGCAGCAGAGACCCAGTTGTGTGGTCCCAGGAAGATGGGAGGGTGGTATAGGGTGGGGTGGAGGGATGGAAATGGCCGGTGGCAGGATTTGCTGGTATGGGCATCTTGTAGGGGCAAGGAACATGGAGAATGACACCAGGCCAAGCAGAGCAAGAGGGGCCTCCCGTGGTGCAGGGAGGGGCCCAAGGTGGAGGAAGAGCACTCCCTGGGGCCCCTTCTGGCTGCCCGCAGATCTTGGCAATATTCTCAGCCATCGTCACAGAGCCAGCCACTTGTGGCAGGTCTCTCCGCAGGTGTGTCAATGCCTCCACCTGGCTGTGCTTCTCTGGAGAGCTGAGCGCATCTCTGGTGCCTGTAGGCTGAATTTGGGCGCCAGGGCAAGTTGGCAGCAGGTGGTGGGAAGCTGAACCAATCCTGTAGGTGGTGCCAGAGCGAGAGGGCAGCAGAGCATCAGAAAGGGCTCCAACCTGGGAGCCCACAGCCCAGGCTCTGGCCCAGCAGGCTGGCACATGGTGTCCACTCCTCATCGGGTGCTGGTGCTTGGGAGGGGCCAGCAGGGTGACTGCGGGGGGCCGCTTTCTGCCCACTGTGGACCCTGTGCCCTGAGCATCTTGCGTTGGTTACCAGAAGGAGACAGTCATCTATAGCAGAGAGCATGCACCCCAGAGCGCAGTGGCCCTGGGGAGCCCCCACCTCATCCTCAACCCTGTCCCTTGGGTGAGCCACCACAGGCCTGGTGCAGCCACCTGGCCTTGAGTTGCTCGGATCCAGCCCCGGGAGTCTCGGCTTTGCCCCATGTTTCCTGGGGTTTCCCGCTCCATTCGCCCCCACCCCAGCCTGGCTCCCTGCCTGAGACCTCTGCCTTAGCCCGGGTCTCCCTCCTGCAGGCTTCGGGGTAGAAGGTGCTGCATCCTGTGGAACCATCCCTGCAAGAGACTTGGCCACTCCTTCAGCTGGCAATGCTGCCCCCAGGCTATTTCCTGTCCTCGCAGCTGGGATGACATCTGAGGCTGCTCTGGATATCCAACCCTAGAGGAGGAGGTGGAATTGTTCACTGGGCTGGGCAGCTTAAGGCCTCACCTAGAAGCTCTATGGTTCAGAACTGCGGAGTAACCGATGGGATGCCTGCGTGGTCCCCACACCCCACAGGGATGCCCAGGAATGCAGCTGCCACTGCAGGCGCCCTTGCTCCAGCACCCCGCAGGCCCTCCCTCACCACCTGGCACTGGGGCTGATCAAAAGCAAGCAGCGGAGACATCTAACAATCGTCTGAGGCCAGAAATTACACTAACAGACACCTGCTGAAGAGGAGCGTGTTTTGATCCATGATTCATGAACTATGTAGGAAAAAGAAAGAGCTAACACATTTCCTGCCCCGGTGGAGACCCTGCATAATGCAACAGCACCTGGGAGAGGAAGCCTCTCTCCCTGCACGAGGAACCTCAGGGGAAGCCCAGCCCACAAGCTCCCTGCCAGACGGATGCACAGGTGTTCGTGTCCCCTGCTCACTGTTATTCTTTGTGTCTAGATGTCACCCAAAGCCTCATGCAGGCATGGGCTGGGCTGTTTGCGTTTGTGATTGATTCATGGTCCGGTACTGGGCTTATGGGTGTGAGTGCTGCGCCGCCCCGGAGCCGGTCCTCTGCATACAACGTAAGGGACAGGAAGTGGCTTCTCATGCTCCTCCTGTTTTGCTCTTCTTGCTTTTGCTATCTCCTGCCACCATAAACGGCTACCCCGTGCCATGCCGCTGTGCCTTGGAGCCAGCTGGTTGTGAGCTGAAACCTCCACAAACCATGAGCGGAATTAGCCTCTCCTTCCTTCATTTTAGGCGCCGGCTATATTTGGCTCAGCAACAACAGAGAAAAGTAGCCGAGACACCACCCCTATTCCTGAGTGACCTTTGTGTTCCCACAGGCCAGAGAGTCTCTGCCCCAGAAGGTGGCCCTGGGGGCTGTGCAGTGACTGGGCAGGGAGAGACCTCAGGGGCGCTGTGAGCAGCTGCCCTCACCCCATGCCCACGCAAGGGCCCAGAACTTGGAGGGCCAGGGATGCCCAAGTGCTACAAACTTTCCAACAGCTGGGAGGGCCCACTGGGAGAGATTTATGAACCCAGAGATCTCATCCGGGGGCAGGAAGGAGGAGGCAAGGACAGAAATGTAAAGGCCAAAGTCCGATGACAGAGCAGGCTTCCCTGAGGCACGGCTCGAGTGCTCAGGCTGGGTGCCCGTGTTCACGATGAACCCCCATCACCAGATCCACGGGTGGAGCGTGCCCTCCTCGGGGTGGGCTGGGCTCAGTCAGTGGCTCCCTTGTGTGGACATGGAAACTACAGGCTCCCCTAGGGTTCCAGGGAGCCACTGACTCCGCCTTGGTAACACACCTGTGTGTTGTGTAGTTGGGCACACCCATCCGGGTGACCCGGCACTCCCCTGCTGTCTTCCTCACCAGCCTGTTGCCCTCCAATTCTACCCATCACTTTTCCATCACCGGGCCAAGTGCCCACACCAATACTGTAAAGGCAGACTAGCTATATTGCCTCCTGCTTTCAGCTCATGCTGTGCTGGTGCCAGGACAGGAATATCTTGGTTCAAGGGCCTGGTGCAATGTAGCCATTCTCTTCATGGTGCTGGGAAAGTGGAGCAGGGGAGGGAGTGACAGGAAGGAAGTGGCCAGTGACCAGAGACAGTGGCCGCGTTCATGCTTCCATGATCTGCCCAGCCACACCCCGAGATGTCCCTTACTCAAGCGGATCAATTTGAAAATCAAGGGTAATCATCACAAGGAGGAAAAGCATCTGCCAAGCATAGGGCTGGTCCCCATGCTCCCCAGGTAGATGGCCTGCCTTCATGATGCTGGAATCTGGATGCCTGCAGGGCCAGCACAGCATAAGTGACATCAAGTTCTGCCACCAGCTTGAGGCTTAGTGGGGCCCCCTGAGATCATGGCTGAAGAGTCCCTTAATTGGCTCACCACTGGGAACTGAATCCCGGGAAGCCAACTCCCTAGGAGAATGTTCCCGACAAGATGCCCTGGGATTCTTCTCTCAGAGCGAAATCCTTCACTGTTGTACTCTTGGCTCTGCAAAGACCAAGGTCTTATGGCTTCTGAGATGCTTTCCAGGCATCATTCCTATTGCTCCACCCAAAGTACACAGCTTCTTTGTAACGATAATCTTAGCAGCCAAACTCTCCTCTGCTCTAGCTATGCAAGTGCTTCTTTTCTGGGGAAATGAGAACTTTTCAAGTGGGCTTCTTGGTGTCAATTTTTAGCACAAACCTTCTTAAAATGAGGAGACAGTACGCATGCCACAGCTCAAATGCTGGAATCTCTTGGAATTTATTCTGGCAGATTACTCAACCACTCTTAAGTGCCATCTCCCTCAGGAGAAGAACAAAACATGGGCCAGTTTTCTACCAAAGTGTAACACACGTGGCCTGGAGTCCAAGTGACAGAGAAATCCTTGTTTGCAGCAACCTCCTGAGCCGACTTCCTGTTGGTGTTTGTGTCGGTATTTTGGCATTCTACAATATAAGCAGAATCCCTCATCAGGTTCTGTGAACCGTGTTATGGGTTCCCTAGCTGGCATGTCCAAGCCTTTCGAAACTCCTGGGAACTGGTTTCAAAGACTTCCAAATGCCACAATCAGGTACTGTCAGAGCATCCACCTTCTGCTTCGCAATGAAAACTTGGCTATTTTCCTTGTCACTGAGACCCAGTTCCTGTCTCTAGCTCCCCAAGGCTGCAGTCCTTGGTTGACTTGCTCCAAGGCAGAGGCGGCAGGACAGATGAGCTTGCTTTGGAGGGAAACTGCTTGCATCGCAGTGACCAAGAAGTGGACAGTGAAGGGAGAAGCTGGTGGGGGGGTTGTCCCTCTGGCTACCCCCGCCCCAAGGCCACAGCCTCACCTCCTGGCCACAGGTCAGCTGTAACACACAAAGCCCAGTCCGTGAGCATGCACGCCTCTGGGGAGACATACACATCTGCACTGTAACAGTTTGCTAGTATTTTATAGATTTTTGATCTCCTGGTTTCCATTTTATGTAGTGTCTCTGGTTTTGGTGTCAAGGTAAGTGGCTTTATTAAATGACTTTGGTACTTTTATTCCTGCTGTTCTTGGAAGACTTCAAGAAGTGCTGATGTTTGTTTCTCAAATGTTTAGTAGCACTCACTCATGAAGGCACCCGGGCTTCTGATTTGTTGGGAGGTCTCATGATTAACTTAATCTTCTTTGTTATTGGTAATTTGTCCTTTCAGTTCCTCTTCCTCCCCTTCCCCTTCCCCCTCCTCCTCCTCCTCTTCTTCTTCTTCTTCTTCCTCTTCTTCTTCTTCTTCTTCTTCTTCTTCTTCTTCTTC